>VUQH01009659.1:11374-22881 GCA_015106775.1 Etroplus canarensis
TAGCAGAGAGAGAAAAAAAAAAAAAAAAAAAAAAAAAAAAAAAAAAAAAAAAAGGAAAATTGTGCCTTTGGGTTCACAGAAAAATTTGTGAGAATTTTCTTATTTTTGGGCATTTAATACAGTGACCTTTAATTTGAATATTAATTGAAAGTTAATGTGTAGACAAATCCACAGCATGCTTTTTGGAAGAGACAACCAGGCCAATATTTTTGGTGTGGTACACAGACTGTTTTTGGTTCATATCTGAAGCCCCTCTCACCATGAAGGGTTGCGTCAGGAAGGGCATCCGGCATAAAACCTCTGCCAAATTACCAATGGGAATTAATCTGCTGTGGCGACCCCTTGGCGGCGAACAGAAGGGAGCTGCCAAAAGGTACATCTGAGCTCACACTGTGTTGCCAATAGTGCCATAAAAGTTTGAAACTCTCGGGGACAATAGTTTCCATGTATGGAGTATTGCGATGGCGTGTTATCTCATAGATGCTGTACTATATGAATAGTTTTGGGGTGTTTTGCTTCACTCATAATCGTAGAGTAAAATGTTTGCAGAAAGAAAGGGGATAACATCCAACAGCAGTGTATGTGATCCCTAGTCACTTGATACAGCCAAACTCTATCAAATCTTACATATCACCAGTCATTACATTACTTACACTTTGCTATTAGTGGGTCGGACCCCCTTTTGTCTTCAGAACTGCCTTAAATTAGAAACAGTCCTTAGAGATTTTGGTCCACATTGGCATGACATCATCACACAGCTGCTGCAGATTTGTTGGATACGCAGCCATGATGGGAATCTCCTATTACACCACATCCCAAAGGTGCTTTATTAGACTTGTGACTCTGGAGGCCATTTGCATACAGTGAACTCATGGTCATGTTCAAGAACCCAGTTTGACATAATTTGAGTTTTGTGCCATCGTGCTTTATCCTGTTGGATGCAGTCATGCAAAAGATGGGTACACTGGCCATAAAGCAATGGATATGGTCAGCAACAATACTCAGGTAGGTTGTGTTTTTAAACAATGCTCAGTTGTTACTAAGAGGCCCAAAATGTGTCAAGAAAATATCCCCCACACTATTGTGCCACCACCAGCCTGTTGGGCAGATCTAAGCTTTCAAGTTGCAGCAGAAATTCAACAGACTCAACCAAAAGTCTAGTCTTCTATTGTACAATTTGGTGAGCCTGCATGAATTGCGGCCTCAGTTTGCTGTTCTTAGCTGGCAGGCGTGGCACCTGATAAGGCCTTCTACTGCTGTAACCCATCAGCTTCAAGGTTTAATGTGTTGTGTACTCACTCAGAGCTCATCTTCTTCATACCTTGTTTATAACAAGTGGTTATTTGAGTTACTGCTGCCTTCCTAATAGGTCGAAGCAGTCTCCTCTTACCACTACACTCATCAACAAGGTATTCTTGCCCAGAGAACTGCCACTCACTCTAAAATTTCCCTTTTTCAGGCCATTCTCTGTATGTATGTATGTATCTTTCGGCTGCTCCCTTGTATTCTCCACCAAGGGGTCGCCACAGCGGATTAATTTAGCATTGGTAATTTAGCAGAGGTTTTATGCCGGATGCCCTTCCTGACGCAACCCTTCATGGTGAGAGGGGCTTGTGTCCCCACCTGGAATCGAACCAGGGACCTTTCGCTTCAAAGGCAAATGCGCAAACCACTACGCTACCATTCTCTGTAAACCCTAGAAATGGTTGTGCATGTAAATCCTTGTAGTTCTGTCTGGCACCAACAATCATGTTATATACAGTCGCATAAATCACTTTTTCCCCCCATTTGGATGCTCGGGTTGAACTTTTAACAGGTTGTCTTGACCATGTCAACATGCCTAAATGCGCTGAGTTGCTGCCATGTGATTGGCTGATTAGATATTTGCATTAACAAGCAGGTGAACAGGGATACAGTACCTAATGAAGTTGCTGTGTGTGTGTAGATCTGTAAACAGATGCAAGCATTTGAAATTAGAAGAAAAGTCCATTTATTTTTTTCTTAAAGAAGTCTAAATGGACCTGTCCAGAAAATCGCAGCCCTTATTTACCCTCACTAGTTTCCCCTGGGATTATATTGCTGCACTATGTCTACCCATCATCTCAGTCTACACTCACAACCCCATCAGCGATCAATGCAGGCTGACTCAGCAGACTGCTTGGGCTGTCCAGGTCAAAGATCTCTATGACACACTTTCTGTGTCATCAACACAGAAAGTGAGATGAAGCAAATCAGGTCAGTGTGCAGTAACAACAGGCCGATACATAAATCATTACTGTCGCACTGTAACCTCACAGGACCCAGATAACCAATAGCATCTTCCACTATGTGGCCTAAGCAAGACAAGACAACTAGAACTTCATGTCATGGTTTTCAAATGTTTTGCCAAATGTTAAAAAAAAAGACTCAAACCTCAGAGAATCACAGCTTAGCGCTAAAGCTACTGGAGATGCAGTTTCTGAGGTAGGCGTGTAATAGAAAGCAACAATCCCAGGGAATGAAGTTTGGCTAAGATGTTGCCTGGCAAGGTCTCAAAACATAACTTCTTCTCCAGAAGATGTCAGAGGAAGCCTGAATTCACCTCTCCAAGGGTAATGAGCAATTTTTTTTCAAATCTGTGGTCCTGAACCCATTCTCAGCAGTATTATCTATGCCCCACTACATTAGCATTAGTTCACAGTATGGGCTGTGTGATCACCCAATTGTGTAAACTTCTGTAGATGCCATGTTTTTTGAAAGGGGCATCGCTGCCTTACACTCTAAAGTCTGTCTGTGGGATAAGTTTGATGGTTATTTGACTGAAGAGACACTAGTTGTGAACTTCAAAGCTCATTTGCAGTCATATCTAGGGGTGGAGAACAAAATTAATACAGCATAGTACTGTGATTTTTTATATGGCAGCATTGTATCAAATATCAATATTTTATTATAGAAATTGAAAATACAAAATACATTTTTTAGTACTAGAATAATAAAATCAGCTTCAGTTCACCTACATTATCTATGTTGACTTTCAAATTCTTAGGTTGCTGAAGGTGCTGCATAACTTGTCACGCAAGTTGCACTGTTCAAAATACTTAAAATCGCACAGTAGTCCACACAGGGTCACATTCAGTTAAGCTGGACTAATACAAATAGTTCATTTTGTCACTGGTGACAGGATTTATTGACAGTGTTGGTCATTCTGTCTGCCTCACGATCCCATTTTGCAGCAATAAAAATGACTGAAATGAGAGGAGCAGACTGAGAACTTCATTTTCTAAGATAAAAGACGTTTACCTTTGGGGACATAATTTGCAGGTGAAAAAAGTGATACATAAAGTATACAATGCTGCAGTACCCAGTATATGGCTAAATGTTCACAATTGAAATACCCTATCAAGAGTTAAGTATCGTAATATCATCATATTGTGGGGTCTCTAGTGATTTTCACCTCTAATTACTGTATAACATAACCCAGCCTTTAAACAGCCCCTGAATGCAAGCCCCATCACTTCATGTTGTAAAAGGATGTCAGATGGCAACAAATCTGCAGGAAGGATGTTTCAGTTTTGTATCACTAAGGATATGGGGTAAACTGCAGCATTATTGTGACAGCAGGAGGTGACAGGGCAGCCTGCTGCCATGTTAGTGCCTCCTTGGCCTGCCTCTCTGCTTGTGTTAATGAAGGACAGAATGACCTCATGCTCAGGCCAGGATGGGTCTGGCAAGCTCAATAATCTTTACAAGAAACAACCCCTTACAACATTAACTGAACTGTATTTATCTATGGCTACCTTGCAAATGAATTTTTGTTCAAACGGCATGCAAGGTCAAATTCAGATGAGGGTCCTTACTTTCGTGTTTTAACAGATTTTTTTCTGTCCCTGCAAATTTCACACAGAACTTGTAAAATTGCCCACACGAAAAAAGACACTTTTGCAGTTTATTATAGGGAAAGGTCACGATGCGGTGAGGACACCACTTCTGTTCATAGAAAGAGGGAAGAACAAAAATGGAGAATGAACTGAAATCTCTGGAATAACCAATAAAAAATACTTCTCTTATTCACTGATATATTTGAAAATACATTCGTAACAGCTGGAGAGCCAAGCTACCTACGCAATAACAGTGTGTTTCTTTTTTACATGTTACAATCTCAATAGACTCAGTGTTGTGCGGTTCTGATCATTCTATACATCTTGAGCCCTACATTTAGTCATCACAGCAGTTCCAAGTAACCCTTGCCCAAGCTTTCCCCTGTCTTTTCTTAGCATTAATTCACACATTTATACTCCCGCTAAGAGATTATGAGGCTGCACGCTGTCGGTCATTCATCAGCTTCGCCCTCCTGCAAGGACAGGACCGTGATCAGGACAGTCCCATCCAATTCAAACACATCCAAGTACAATCACCCCCTCTACATCATGAGTTGTATGAAAACAAACTCTGAAGATAAAAATCCATCCACACAATGCTTCTCCTACGCCGGCAATTCCACATAATACCCATACAGCAAGAGAACATGTGATGTGTGTTTGCCTCTGTGGATTCTCTAGTCCTATTTTTGGTCAACATAAACCAGCAACCTCCGCTGCACACTCTACCTCTCATGTTTGAACACATGCACACAGCTCTCCTTTAAGGGCATGCCTGTCCTGAGCAGATGACATATAGCAAGAAAAGGAACATTAGCAGTTACACACTCACAAGGTCACACACAGCCATGTTGCTGCACAGCAGTAAAGAAAAAAGACACACAGAGAATGAGAGACATGTCCTACCATTTCTCCCACTGGTCCTCCATCCAACCCTCTCCTCCTTCCCCTCCCGAGTCCATACTGTAAGTGAGGAGGGCATCCACAGCTGAGAGGAGAGGAGGAGGAGGAGAAGGAGCAAGAGGGTTAGAAAGTGAAGGAGGCAGGGAGGGAGGGAGAGAGGGAGGAGCGAGTATAGGAAGGGAGCTGGAGAAGAGGGAGGAGGGGTGCAGCTCGTTCGGGTCGATGGGAGAGGCGTCCGATTCAGAGCCCTGCTGCCACTGCCGCTCGTTTGAAGGAGAGAGAGATAGATGGGGGAATTTTTTTGTTTTTCCAAGCAGAGGAGTTGAAGCTACCAGAGAAGAGTAGTGTTATATAATCCTCCCCCTCTCCCTCTCTTTCTCTCTGATGTTTACTCAGATTTACTACGCCACTGCAGGAAACTGCTGGTGTTAGCAGATCATCTAACGCCACGGGAAGTCCAAACAGGAAAACATCAGCACAGGAGGACATCTCTCTCTCTCTCTCTCTCTCTCTCTCTCTCTGTGAGTGGAGTGCAAAACACTGTCATATTCAATTATTCATGAGGCCCATTGATCATGTAAGACTTCTAATTTTCCCTTTTCTGTTTCACATCTCTCGATTCATCCTTCTAAAAGAAAAATCTGGCTTAGTACCATTTATCAGAAAACTGCTGCTCTCTCCAAGAACTGCACTCAGTGCTGAGATCTGGCAATGTGGAGACATTGATAAAAAAGAAGTCTGACAGGGCATAAAACAAAAGTACTCAGATGCCCAAACAGGTTATAAACAGTCACACAGTTTATGCAGAATATCTGAGCCACTTATTTTGAAGGAGAACTAAAAAGTCCAATCAAACTGTTTGTAATAACCCATTAATATTCAGGAAAATTGAGATATGTAATTGTGACAAACCCTCTAACTAAATGATGCTGTTCACTTGTTGCTATCAACTCAAACAACCTGAAAAGATATAGGACATTTCTATTTTAAGGGACAAATAAGTCAAAACACACCTGACTTTCAAGCTGAATCTGCTTTCACTAGGGTTTTAATCTCATTTTCACTCGGCATGTCGAGTTTAGGAAATTGTCATAGGTTCAGATACACCCTTTTACGGTACACAAGTCACAGGTCTAGGTTTCTCTAGAGATGTAACATTTTTCTTAAGACTGAATTTGCAAGCCACTATTACTACTACTACTACTGGTATGTTATTCAAGCTTTGTGGTGAAACAACTATTTAGTCATTTTCAGATTAAGAACACACAAGTCCCTCCCACCATGGGAGGGTTGCATAGGAAAGGGCATCCAAAATTACCTATGCTGCGGCAACCCCTTGTGGAAATACAAGAGAGGAGCGAAAGGTACATACTTATTAGATTAAGATTGCTGTGTGTTTTGCAGTAAAAAGCAGGGAAGCTAAGAAATAGCTTCAGTAAAATCAGAATCAGAATGTTTTATTAATCCTCAGAGGGGAAATTACTTGTGTTACAGGTACTCCATTCTGTATACACAAGTATCATTACAGAATAAATCTGCAGAAGGTGTAAGTTCAGTTCTTAATGGGAGGAGCTATACAGTAAAATAGGCAGGAGTTACTAAGGTCATAAAACAGACATGCACAGTTATTACACAGTAATAACTGCAGTTTGTTCTTTACATAGTAATGTATATATTGATTGTATAGTTAATACCCAGTTATTATTGCAGTTAATGTTGCAGTTTATTATTTACACAAAGGGTATACAAATGCAATATAAAAATGCGTGAATGAGAATGTGGATAATGCAACTGGAGATGAAGAATAAATAAAGATGTGCATGCAATCATATGCAAATTAGCCATGTGGAGGTGTGTGTGTTTAATGAAAGCTGTAATCTTTAAATCTCCTTCAAGTAAAGAGTGAAATGGAAATACCTCATAATTCTTAACTTTAGTTTATGAGTCAGTCCTGTTTAAGTGATCGTGCCTGTGCTACCATCTACAGCTAAAAAACACCCGAGCACACTTTCCATGCAATTACTAACATAAATAACAGCTTACACAGACGACCTATTGTTCTATTTGCCCAGCGGAATGAGTCTCTTAAAGCATTCCTGTTTGCCTTTGTTTTCCTTGACAAATAAGTCTGACAGACTTTAAGGTGTGTCTACCTAATGCTTAGACTGATAAATTCATATTTCTTCTCTTGGCAGTCTGGTTTAAGATTTCATACATTAAATTATTGCACCTATTGCTGTTACTGAAAGCAGAACTAATGGCCTAACCTTTTACAAATAAGCTGGCAATAATGTTCTTTTAACCCAAGTTGTTGGCTTGATTCAGGTTGATTGGCCATGTCTGATCAAGCTCTTTAGACTGCAGCGTGAGGCAGCTGTTTTTAGCAGACAAGCTTTGACAACACCAGTACGCGCAATCAGCACACCACCAAACAGAGGACTCATTTATCAAATAGGCTCTGTAGAAAGAGGAACTTGTTGCAGAAGCATTCAGTGCAGCTTAACACATTTGAACACAGGCAATAATCTATGTAAAATCAAATTTCACTTTAAAAAGTTAAATCATTATTTTGTCTATACTCTAAGCTACCCACATGCTGCCATACAGGGCATTACAGAATGGCAAAGACAACTGCCCATTTGGTATGCATAAGGGCAAAATAAATGAGGAAAATCCCAAAAAAAAAAGCATAAATGCATAATAGTTGCTTTCAAGTCTGAAAGAAACATTAAAAGTCATACATGAGAGAGAGAGAGGCCCTCCAGTACTGTGCATGTGTGATGTTTAATCCCTGTTCAGCTTGTCAGCAGAGTCAAATTAAATCAGTGAATGCCAATGGACTTTTTTAAAAATTTTATCACATATTCTTTCCTAAACTCTTTCAATTTTAGCAGAAATCAAGAGCAAAGCTAGGATCTGCCTGAGAAACTAAAGACATGTTCATTTAGTAGCAACTGAGCAATCACAAGGTAGGCCTGCCCTAAAGCGTACCCTGCTTTATCATCCTTCTAGGCAGTAATGGGACAGTATTTTACAAAATTAACTACCAACTGAGACCATAAACTCATCACTTCTGATTTTCTCAATCTTTCTCACAACACGGTAACATGTATAACTGTTCCTTTTTTTTTTTTTTGGAGCAGTTATGTGTGTTACCCGAGAAAAAAAGAGAGAAAATGGGTCATATCAGGTACAGAGGGGATGAGCCAGCAGGTTAAACATGCCCTGTCAGCAGAATTGAGAGACAGCAGTAAATGAGCATCCATCAGAAATGGTAACCAGAGCAATTACTGTCCAGCAGCTCCTACCAACTACGAGTGAAATTCAAATCAGCTCAATATAATCGTTTTCTTCTTTTCTTTTCTCTCGAGGACAAAAAACATCAGCAAAAAAAAAAAAAAAAATCTATAAAGATTCTTGATGAAAAGTGCAAATAAACTTTCTACCCAAGAACCCATCAAAGTCAATGAAAGATGCAGGAAAGCATGAAAATTGACAGTGTCTCTGTCACACACACACACTAAATCCATCTGCCTCAGCTGATCTTGTCAGCTGAATCATGTCAAATTGGAAGCTATGAATAAAAAGGTAAGCAAAAAGAAAGACAGCATGCCAATGGATACATGAATGACACTCCTGAGATTCCTTTTAATTATTTTGTCATCTAAAAAAATTGAAAAGCAAAGTACACTGCCAGGACTCAAGGTGACATCTTATAATTTAGTAGAAAGCAAAATTCTCGAGCTACCCATCATTTTAGATTTTTTTTAGGTAAATGGAAAACTAGCGCAGCAACTTATAGAAACATATGATACATGTTTATACAGTTTGTACAATTCAATAAGCTTGAAATTTAAAATTCGGTATGAGCACCTTTATTCTTCAACACAAGGCTGAACTCTCTTAACCAAGCTTTCTTGTCATTTTTTATTTAGTCTTCAGGACTAGTTCTCCAGGCTTCTTGAAGGACATTCCAAAGCTCTTTTTTGGACGATGGCTGCATTTTGTTCCCTTCTCTGTCAAGAAGATCCCACACTGCTTCACAAATGTTACATTGTTGTCTATTCATGACTCCATACAGTAAGACCTGTTGCTACTGATTTTCCAGTCCAGTTCTTGTGTAATTTGGCAAACTATTTTTTTTCTCCCTGTTTCCCATCCTCAAAAATGGCTTTTTGACAGCCACCTTTCCACTGAGACCATTTCTAATGAAGCTTCAGCGAACAGTAGATGGATCAGCTGAAAGGCCTGATGCATCTCTTGGGCCCTGTATCAGGTCTTTGCTGAATTTTTTTTCTATTTCTTAAGGACATGATTTTCAGATACTGTTTTTTCTTTTGTCTTCTGCTTGCTCAGTTTCCTCAAATTTGTGTGTGTGTGTGTATAAACACTGCACACCATGCCAAGATATGCCAGGTTTTCAACGATTAGCTATTTGGAAATCACCTTATACTATGTCTGTCAAACTGTGTTATATTTGGCATTTTCATAGAGTCAGCTAAAGAAATGGAGACAAATTACAATGTCTAGAAGTATTCACCCCCCTCGGATGTTTCATCCTTGTAAAATAAAAGTTTGCATAAATATTCACCCCCTTTAAAGGGACTGACCTAATTCAACAGAGGTTCAGCTATTTTATTCCAGCAGTGTCACAAATAGTGAAATGGAGATGACCTGAGTGCAGCTATTGTGTGTCAGATGATTGTAGTACAAAAACAGCTGTGTCTGGGAGGTTCAGTCTGTGGTTCAACGGTATTCCTGCTACAGTTGCAACATTAGGACAAAAGAACACTCCAAGCAACACAGAGAAAAGATCACTGAAAACTATAAGTCAGGAGATGGCTACAAAAAGATTTCACACTCACTGGACATCCCACAGAGTTCAGTCAAATCCATCATTAAGAAATGGAAGGAGTACGGCACTTGTCTAAATCTGCCTAGAGCTGACTGTCCTCACAAACTGAGTGACGGGGCAAGAAGAAGACTGGTGAGGGAGGCCACTAAGATACCTACGGCCACTCTGAAGGAGTTAAAAGCTTTAGTGGCTCAGATGGAAAAGACTGTACATACAACAACTGTTGCTCAGGGGGTGAATACTTTTTTATAAACATTGTATGTGTTTTTTGACAGGCTGGTAGCAACAAAGTGTCTAAACATACTATTTAAAATAGATTCTTTGCTAAGTTGTATGTTAAATTACAACAAAGTTTGGCTCCTTGGAAGCAAAACAGATGAAAAGAGGAGGGGACAGCTCAAGACTCTTACCCAGTATCATATTTTGTTTTGTCATAGAAACATTCCAAAATACATTCAGTCCACTGTCATACTGTACATAGCAAAGAAATGCATTAAATCCTCATTTTTTAAAAATTGGAAATAATTACTTTAACAGCTACTTAAAAAAAAAATGAGTTAATCAATTTTCAGTGAAATGACTGATTGCTCAGCTGTTTAATTCAGTTAAGACAAACAGTAAGCTGTCAACATCTATTGCACAATCAAGTTAATGGTATGATACAGCAGTCAGATCACTTACAACAATATTAAGCCCATGCCCCTGTTCACAGGCAGCTAATATTTTATTTCTATTAACATTTGGTTACAGTTAACTTGTACCTGATTAGAGTGACAGGCATCCAACAAGAGGGACCTCTGGTCTTTGATGGAACATGAGCTCTCCCATGTTCATGCAATCCTACACCGTCTTGTTGCTCCACATTATGCTGCACGGTACTGTACACATGCTTAACACAGATTCAGATTTCCTGCTATGCCCCCTTGTGTTGCAAATGAGTTATTTCTTTGGCCAATACACTGCAGGGGAATTCAAAGGAAGAGTTCAACACCACCGACACCACAACCATCACCACCACCTACCCACGCAAAAAAGAAATGATTTAATAAATTCTTATTTGAAACATGCTGAGCAAATGACATTACAGGATCAGCTGCAGATTGCATTCTGTTAAGTAAAGACTAGCAGATCTGCTTGCTTTCCCATCGTGATTTTTCATGCTATACTGTGCAGAATTCTATTATGTTTTGCATAATATCAGTTAGGAAAAGACTATCAGTTTGGATGTGATACTTCCTGAACATGTCAACAGATTCTCTTCATTTCTAGCACGAACACAAAACGGATGTTCAAATGCAGCAACACTTCAGACTATTTTTAACTCTGCTGTCAAAGCTCACTGTCAGCCTGAATTTCATTTACAGCACATGCCACAGTGTGTACAAGCTGTATCACTGCTGCCTAGCAGGAAGAGATCCCGCTGCTGGAACAGAAAAAGAATGAATGATAAATGAAGGAAAAAGAAGAATGCAAACTGTGAGTTTCATAACTTCACTTGGCATGTTTGACTTTCATTGTATGGAAAAATGTATGTGAGGTTTACAAGAAGGCTGTACAGTGGGTACGGAAAGTATTCAGACCCCTTTACATTTTTCACTCTTTGTGTCATTGCAACCATTTGCCAAAAATCAAAAAGTTCATTTTATTTCTCATTAATGTACACTCAGCACCCCATCTTGACAGAAAAAACCAGAAATGTAGAAATTTTTGCAAATTTATTAAAAAAGAAAAACTGAAATATCACATGGTCATAAGTATTCAGACCCTTTGCAGTGACACTCATATTTAACTCGCATGCTGTCCATTTCTTCTGATCCTCCTTGAGATGGTTCTGCTCCTTCATTGGAGCCTTGAGATGGTTCTGCTCCTTCATTGGAGTCCAGCTGTGTTTA
>VUQH01009664.1:7275-30508 GCA_015106775.1 Etroplus canarensis
TTTTAACTCTTTTTGCTTCATGATTCCTGCATTTGGGTCCACCATTGTTCCTCATGCCACACAGCAGCCAACCATGACAAAAAGTTCAGCTGTCCTAGTTGGATTTTCATGACAATTAACCAGTTTCAGCCTACAGCAAAAGCCATGGTTCACAAAGTGTTCACAAAGCATCAAAGGGATGCTCAAAGGTATCAGTCAGAAGAAGAGTACAAAAAAGTTCTACAGCTTTACATATAACATGGAACACAGTAGAGACATTCATCAAGAAGTGGAGAAAATATGGAACCACAGTGATGTTACCAAAAACTCCAGGAAAAAGTGAGATAAAAGTTGATGAGAGAGACTATCAAAAGGCCTATAGCAAGCGACAAGAATTTCTGGCAAGTACTGGTTGTGTAATACACGTGAGAACAGTCTCCAGTATTCTCCATATGTCTGGACTATGGAGTAAGGTTGCAAGATAGAAGTCTTTTCTTACGAAGAAAATCATCTAGCCTGAGCTATATTTTGCAAGAAAAAAAGATACACCAGGTCTCCCAAAAACATCTGGGAAAATGTGTTATGCTTTGATGAAACCAAGTTTGAACTTTTTGGCCACAATTTCAAAAGATTTGTTTGATGCATTGCACATCACCATAAGAACACCACACCCACAATTAAGCACGGTGGTGGCAGTATCATGCTTTGGGCTTTATTTTCCTTAGCTGGAACTGGGGCTTTGGTCAAGGTGGAGGGACTTATGACAGTTCCAAATACCAGTCACTTTTGGTCCAACACCTTCAGATGTCTCCTAGAAAGTTGAGTCTAAAGAGAAATTTCACAATAAATAATAAAAAAGTTTTGGAATGGTGAAGCCAGAGCCTAGATCTAAATATGTGGGATGACCTGAATAGAGCTGTGCACAAGAGATGCTCTTGCAAACAGATTTGGAGCACTTTTGCAGGAAAAAGTGGGCATATATTGCCAATATTGTGCTGACAGACTCCTACCCACGATGAATGTTGTAATTAAAGCAAAAGGTGCTTTAACAAAGTATTTAGGCTAAGTGGACTTATGCAACCAGCCTTTTGCACTTTTTTTCAAGTTATTGGTCACATTAAAGGTAAAAAACGATGTATTGTGCTCTCTCTGTCTCTCTCTCCCTCTTTAAATCATATAAACCTGGTATTTTAACAATAGTGTGTTCACTTTCTATATCTGTGTGTCATAGTTTGTTGGTTTTTGTGGTTTTAAGTTAAGGTATTTGTCACTTTCTGGATTTTTAATTTGCTGACTTTTTTTTAGTATTTTGTTCATGTTTTCTCATTGTGTATTTTGTTACTGGTTTTATTGAGTTTTGATTGTGGATTAATCTGCTGTGGTGACCCCGTGGAGAGAATATAAGGGAACAGCTGAAGGTTGTAGTTTAGTGGTCCTGAGTTCCTGGTGTTTTGTTTTATTATTCCAGGCTCCCCTGTCTTCCACCCGCATGTTGCCTTTCTGATTTTTGTGTTCATTTTGATTTTGTAGGTGTGTCCTGTTTTTTACTTTGTAGTTATTTGTCTCTTGTTCCATTTTCGAGTTTTTATTCCTGTCCCTGTCTTCCCCAATTCCCTATTTGTTGTCACTTGTGTTCCTCTCCCTCCTGTTTGTCATCAGCATTTAGTCTGTATATATACAGTCCTGTCTTATCTTTCTTCATTGCGGTGTTGTCCCTCTAGTTTTGTGTACCTGGTTTCTAGCTCCATGTTTCATATTCCACAGTTATTGTGTCTCAAATGTTTTTCTAGTTTTTGTTTCCTGTATCTTGATATTATTAGGCTTGTGTTTTACAAGGACTTATCATCCAATAAAAACAGCTAGCTTTTTGTTTGATCCTGTCTGCCTCATGAGTCCAGCATTTGGGCCTACTATTCCTCTGCACTTCAAACAGTGAACTCTAAAAAAATGGTTAGTATTAATGCTGATAGAGAAATACAAAGGTTTTTCTGTCCACAAGTCAAAGCATATATTTACTTTGAATTCTACCTGAATCACCTTTGCTGTTCGACTATGGCCAAACACTGATCTATAATAAACTACCTTCACCATCTCATCACTTGTGGGACATCAATAAAGGGGTAGAGGCAAGATAGATTTCGCCCACCCTTTATTTCTCCTTCTGCAGCATGAGTTTTATATCTATTGCCAGAATAGTGAGCTCTCGTCTGCACCAACGTGGGAACTATGGGTATGGAGAGCAAGGTATTAACAGGGAAACCTCTAACTGTAATCCAACACTATCCAAGTTAAACTGCTAGTATACCTTTTTCTTTTTACTCTGGGGCTTTTATGTGTTCAGGTGAGGCAGGCATTTTTGGCAAACAAATGATAACTTGAATAAAATGCACTGTGGAGCTTGCATAACTAAAAGTTTTTGCAGAGTTTGGGCTAGAAGTCCAACAAATGTCCAAAGTTTGTCCAAACAGAAGGGAAAAAAGAGGAACCCAAAAAGTAACAAAAACACAGCAACTCACAAGAAAATATGAAGAGGAAAAAGTCTGAGGGTAAACAGACTGAAAAACTGAAGAAGACTATAGAAACTAACATCCTAATGTGCTAACAGAACACAGGTGGAACTAATCGGGGCAGGGAAAGCAATCATAAAGCCTGGGAAGAAAAGATAGAAAAACAATTCCAAAAATAGAACAGGCAGGGGCTATAAGGGAGACACAAAAAGCACCCATAAACAGAGGCAACACAGACAAGGAAACACAGGAGACAAGGGAACAGCTAAGAAACACAGGGAAGGAGATGAGCTGAATGAAAACGGGAACCAAAGTTAAACTAATACAAACGTAAGTAGGACGTGTGAAAACATATGCATTTTATTTTGCAATATGGCAAATTTCTTAGAATTTGTACATCTGGTGGGTAAAGAGCTCCACTAGCAGACTTAGAAAAACATGCTTTTAGTATGTTTCTGTCACTGCAAACTCATGAGGGAAATGTCTTACCTTTAAACTGCTAAATGATCTAGACTGTTCTCTAGGTAGTTATTATGGTTGAGAAACTAAAGTAGAACAAGAAATTTAGGTAAGATTACCGTTTTTTAAAAACTAACCAATGGGCTTAAAAATTAATATTCGGCTCCACCTAAACCGCACTGTAGCTATGCTGAGATACAGTAAAAACAAATGCTGAAATGAAAAATATGAAATGAAAAGAAAACATTTTTTTTTAAAAGTACAGACCTTCTCAACCCTTCACTTTTAAGCTACCCTGACAATATTTTATATCTTCTCTGATTCATCACTTTAAACCTACAACAGTGCAGTATTTGTTTAAAGGCTCAGAGTACAGTGTTACACTCTAAAACCTCTCAAGTGGGATGTGATGTGCCCAGTGGCAGAGATCTGACAGGCTGCGGGTGCCACAGCAGGTTTACAGAGACCTCCAATGAGAAATTGATCTGACAACCATTCAAGGGTAAATCATTTCCACAAGTTAATTACTCTGGAAGAGAAAAAAAAATTAACACGGCTGAAAGTCTGAGGCATCTGTGCAGAGTGCGAGAGCCAGGTCTGTACCGAGGGAACACCACTACTTACCGACTGATGGATCACACAAACTGTTCAGTGTCTGCTGCTGTTTATTGATTAATCTAGCTTCGCATAAGGGCTCTTTCAAAACCTCTCAGACACTGCAGTCATGGATGTTTCATATTCATATACATTAATCAAACTCAGAATCCAGTGGTTATTTGCTTTCATCAGTATTTCCATCTGCTTGATTTTTATTAATACACTGGTTTTTATTGAAATAAGACTAAACAAAATAACATCCTTTTTTTCCCTCTGTGCTTTGCACCATGTGACATCTTTGCTTTTTAGCTGGCCAATTTACACATCGTCTCTGATTAAATTTGTGCATTTTAATAAAACCATGGGTGAACTCCAATCTCCTCTAAGTGACTTTAATCTGCCCATATTAGTCGATTTGTGCCACGCGTGAGTATAATGCAGTGAGAAAGGATGCATTTTTATGGATAAGTAGTCAATAACATCACCATATTACTGCCATAGTGCTCCTTGGCTGGGATCCAACCTGTTAATACCATTACAACAATACTGGTAAAAGGCCTGTTGGCTTCACAAATTGAGCCACTGTAGGCTCGCTGGGATCTGATTGGATTTCCTCCAGTCCTGCGGCTGGGAACATGTGTTTCTGCGATCCCCAGAGCAGCTGTCAGTTTTCTGACGGCAATGTTTCTTTCCACCGGGGGGAAAGGAAGAACAGAGAGAGAGACAGAGAGACAGAGACAGAGAGAAACACCCGTGGCTATTTACAAAACATTCATTGTTTTATCTGCACGAGGCAGTCAGAGGCCTTCCCAGTCCTCACCACCTCTCATTAATCAGTGACAAAGCCTTATTTAAGTGCTTGTTGTCTTGACCTATTCATGACTGACGTTGGCATTTAAGAAATACCAGCAAAGAGCACCACGTTATCGGCAGGGTGGATGGGGAGGGAGGGTCTGCACGTAGCATTTTAGTGGGAAGCGTAGCCATTAATATGTTTCTGCTCAGAAGAAGTTGTCAGTGTGGCGACAGCCCCCTTCTCAGACTCATCAGTCAGCGGGTGAAGGGAGTTCACTCTGGGTTGATGAGCTCAATGGGTGATCACCTTTTGTAATGAGAACGACAGAGAGATAGCAAGGAGAGCAAAGCACAGACAGCCAGACAGGGTGAATCACCTGTTTGGAGAGATAAAAGTAAGAAAAGACAAGCTTAAAAAGAGACTAAATGAGAGGTGTGGCGAGGAGAGTGAGTCATCTGTTCAAAAAGCACTGAAAAGAACAGAGAAGTGAGGAAACAGAACTGTTACAGACAGGATGACATGGTGGCAATGATGACGGCTATAATTATTTTGGTGATGATGTCGATGGGGTCGATATTCCACTGGCTGGCAAGTGAGCGGAGAAGTGGAGGCCCACGATGGATTCAGCTGACAAAAGGTCAACCTCTCACAACTTCCCCTACTGACTTCTGTATGGCAGCACATCAGTCAGGATAGCTTCATCATTAACACGTTCCCTGTCAAGGCTTTATCACAGGTCAAGTTCAATGGTGCTTCTGGCAAATAAAAGCACTTCATAACTCAGCTGCTTTATAAGCATGACTGGGTGATTGACAGTCACATAAGTGATGAAGCAACAGCAGAGATGGATGGAGAGGAAGGCAAACAGGCTGAAGTACGGTAACCGCAGACTGCACTTAAAGAAATGTGCTTTTTTTTTGCAAACAGACACAATGACAGTGACCTCAAATAAATAAATTAATGATAACACCTGCAAAGCATTTATGATGTGAGTGCAAATGTGACTGGTGCATGTTACCATTCTGATCATGCTGTTATGCTCGGAAAAACCTTTAAAAAATGGATAAGATTTCTGAAAACGTGAGGTACCTGAGAGGTAAATAGGAAATTTGGCTCTGTTCATTTTTTCTTTTTCTGTTTTTGTTTTTTGTTTGTCACCCCACACAGCTTGCCTATTACTGTATTATTATTTACCAATAATAACCAGAGTACTGCTACTTTGTTTTACTGTTATTTTGCATGATCTAGAATATGCAACATCTTAAACAAAAACCAACAAGCAACATCAACTAGCTTAAGTCAGTCTCTCTAGCTAGTTGAGGGGTACTACACAGAAAGTACACCTCATCATTTATAGACTGCCTGTTAGACCTTTAATTCTCACCACACCACAGTTTTAATGAGTACTTTTTTAAAGTGGAGTGTGGGTTTAAATGGTCCGAACATTCTAACTGCTAATTTAAGCTTGACAGTTGCACTACTTGTGTGAGACCCTCGAAGACGTCACACTTTGAGTGATGTTTCAGAAGTAAACATTTGATGCACATTTAAATTTACCTCATAAACTAACAATACTGAAATATAACATGATGAGATTAAATGTCACTAATTTGAACTCAGTGTTGTAGCTGTTTACATTAGAGCAGTGTTAACAGATCTGTCAGTCTTTTGTGTCTACTTGTATGTACTGGAGTACTGAGGACTTTGCAGTTGACTCAGTGACTACAAGGTGCCCGGGTACTGTAGCTGAAAAAACAAGCCCAAATCATAACCCCTCCACCAACAGCCTCCACCAAGGCCATTGATAGTTGGTATGAGGTGTTTTTGCCAAAACGTTGTTTTTAATTTCCACCCAGTTTGGTGCTGTGTATTATGGTAGAATGATGACTAAATCCCATAGTAGTCACCTTAGCTATTCCTTCATGTCCCAGCTTTATCCCCAACTCTTTCTCTGCATTTTTCTTCACGATCCCCCCACCCCCACCGCCTTGTTTCTTTTTCTTTAAATTTTCCCTGCTTGTCTTATTGCTTCGTTGGCTATGCCGTAAACATGCCATCTTCATCTCCTGCTCTTCAATTCCTCTTCAATCATTGTGCACACCTGGGGTTTAACAGTTACATTATCCTGGAGTATACTTGCCCAGCTCTTTGGTCATTTTACCTGCTATTAAAGTAGTTAAAAAAAAAAAGACTTTTGGTTTGCCTGGTAGAACTTTACTCCCTGTGCTTTATTCTCTCACATAATGCAGCTCTCTTGTTATTAGCACAGCCATCGAATTGCCTTTGCAGACAGTCAAGTTTACATTCTCCATCTCTAACCCTTCCCCCAGCCACCTCTGCCTGCATGCTTCATCTTCAAAGGTCCATCTAATTCACCCCAACAACTTGAGCACTCACAAAAACTACTCTTAAATCATTGCCAACCAAAGTCTGAGTGTCCAGCCTTTGGCTCAAGAAATTCTTACTGAATGCCCTACCGGAGTGGTTCTCAAGCTGTTGGGCAGGCCCCATTCTATAACCAGGTAAAAACATTGAAATGAAACTAGAAAAATATGTGTTAAATCTACTGCACTGACCTTATTTAAGTAAATTATAATTTTGAATACTGATAAAGATTATGGGGTGTGAGGTATAAACTTTCATCAGCTTCTGAAGCGAGCCATGTTAGAAAAAGTTTGAGAAACACAGCCATACACTATACAATGTGCAAAATAAGGCACATTAAAAGGTGTTGTTTTTGCATTTCACGTCACAGAGAAGTAGCAGTCTTGTAGACTCTTGTTTTGAAACACTACAAATGAATTGTTTAAGTTTTTTAAGTGCTACTAATATTTGTACACCATTGGATATGGGTCACCAGGGGACACAAAAAAATAATCCCTTACATAAATGTAAAAATGTTCCATTAGTAGTGTTGGAAACAAGCTGAAAATATAACTATTGTAATCAGATGATTTAAATACCGTTGCAAATGTCTGGGGTCTCTATAAAGTCATCTCAAGCGACTTGAGACAACTTTTGTTGTGAATTGATGCTATATAAATAAAACTGAATAGAATTTAATTATATTTGGTGTTTTGTGATATTTCTGTATTTCATTGTATTTTCTGAATTATGTTATTGTGTGTATGCAGAAAATACAATTAAATGCATGGAGAAAAAAAAAAGTCAAAGAGAGAATCCAAACACACAGATACAATTAGCCACAGTTAGCGCAACATTTGCACATTACAGTATGTGAGAACTTTTTTGTCTCTCCCTGTTTTCCCTTGACTGCAGAGACCCTTCTGTGCTGCTGTTACCACTCTTTCCACCTACGTGTGCATAGTACATAAAGTCTTTTACTCATAGCTGGTCAAAACAGATCTCTAGGGAACGTGCAGTTTCACAAGATTCAGTAGACAGTGGTAGATGAGGAGTGGAAGTGTTTTATGACTGTTAAGTAATTCTGTTCAATATTTCTGTTAACTTACTTTCTTGAAAAAACTGGAATTGGTCTTGACTGAATCACAGACTTCAAGTCTTGATGATTTCTTGCTGTAGGATTCAGCGCAAAATGAACAAAGATTTCTTTCATGTTAGAATAACTCTTACAGTAAAGGAAATCCAAACAGCGTGCCAAACTTTCAGGCAGTACATTTTTCAATACAGTCAATGGATATTCATGAAAAGTAAGCCATTGACTCCATGATAGGTAGAATGCTTCCAATAGGGCAACCACCCAACATTTCAAAGTGCTGGCATGCCTTGTTTCTATTGTCATCTACAATTTCCACATACTTCTCCAAATTCTTCTTGGATGCATCAGTTGAATTTTAATTGAATGTTAGGACATTTTTCTTTACATTATTCATGGCAGAGCACTGTGGTTCACAACTTCCATGAAATGACAAAGCAGTTTGGAGAACATTTTAAAAAAGAAAAGAAACATACAGGCTAATCACTTCATATTCAATTGAAACATTATTGGTGTAAATGCACCTTAGCTGCCCCTCTCTGGCCAACCCCATCCTATTCTAGCCTATCCTAAAACCCCACTATTTTTCTCCTAAACCAATAATCCAGACCCCTCCCTGGTGGGTCCACTCTCTCACTTTTTCCCACGGATCGCTACATCCCACATGTTGGTATTTGGAAACCCTGCTTGTCATCCCAGACCTATCAGAGCAAGGCAAGTCTTTCTGCCAGAAGTGAATATTAAAAATGCGGGGAAGATGGGAGAGGAGGGTGGTAGGAAGGGGGTGGGTGACTCAGGAGCAGTGGGGGTGGGCAGAAATAGTGCAATAAAAAGCAAAGACAGACAGGGCTTGGAGAGAGAGGTAGAAAAAAGAGAGAGGGCCCCTCTAGTGTCAAGCAGGGCCGAGTCTCTCGACTCAAACGGGATTTTCACATTATGATTCTGCAACAGTGTATTGCATACTTCAAAGACCTTATTACAACGCTCTATTAGCATTCAAGCTGCCATTCACATCACAAGTCCAACACCTGCATGGGAAACAGGGGCAAGATTTGCGGTGAGGACTAGCTGAGGATCACAACGCTAGGGCAGAGGACTTGGGGAAATGGATACTTTCAGAGAAAAGAGTCTCAGGCATGAATTCTAATTAATACATTGTCTGAATGCTGAAGTAATGATGGAAGCGAAGGCCACAAATTCACAAGAAACTTCACATGAGCAATTTATTTCAGCGTGTCTAGTGTTTTTTTTTTCTTCTTCTTGTAAAAGTATTATTTTGGCTCTTGTTACAGTGGGACTTTTTTTCTTACCATACAAAATATAAATAAATAAACTGATAATAATTTAAACAAGAACAATTTATCAGTCACAGTATGGAAACTGTGAGGACTGTTGGTGAATGAGGACCCAAAGTGCAGGATGCTGGAGGCACCGTGCCAAAAAAAAAGTGAACTATAATGCTGATTATCAGTGTCCACAAAGTAATGAAATACAGAGAGAAGCCAAAAGCCAACCAGTACATAAATCCAAGGAACACATGAACTAAATCCAAAAACACTAGTAGTACGTGCAAGCACAGGCAGAAAAAACAGGCATCATAACAAATGACAAAAGAAAGATTGATGTTACATAGACACACATTGAGACACTGATTGCTACATTGCGGGAGTCGAAATAGCCGGGGCAAATAGGGCAAAGGAGGAGAAAATAAAGACAATCAAACAGAGAAGGAAGTTAAAAAAAGAACTTAAGACAAAGGAGACAAATAAACACCAAAGTAAAACAAGAAATGAACAACAACTATAACTGAAAAGCAGAAACATGAACTTCACAGAGGGGGTAACACAGGAGAATAAAACAGAAGGAAACACTGAGGAAAGTAATTAAAAACTATAAATACAAACTAATACTATCTAGATTTCTAACATAAATGGAATACAACTCAAAACAGAAAACTCCCATCTAGGACTCTTCCCATGAAACCAGAAATCAAATATAATAAAGGACCAAAAAAGAATATAATAGGGGAAATCAGGATCATACTTAGAGAAAATCTGAACAACTATCAGAAAGACAGAAATGTAAACTTCTTAATTAACCAAGGGTTATAAAATCAAGAAAAAAACCCAGGAACCACGACCATTATTACAAAGTGCCTTTACCATGCATAATTGGTAAGAGTGGAATATCCATTGCAGTAGACGTGTCACTCATTGCAGTATTATAGCTAGTTTAAGGCTTTTTTTTTTTTTTACAAGGGTTGTGCCATTCCAGTGAATCAGTTTGCTTAAAAATGTAATCCCGACCTTTGATCAGCTCACATCAAACATGACATGCCAAGGCCATGCTAAAGACTGTTTCACTTGCTTTGGTTTGTTCAGTTGCTGCTATACAGTTGATTGGCCCCACTTAGCTTTTTCCTTTACTCATTAAACATTGTAAGTGATTCACTTAAAAAAGAAAAGAAAAATGTTTTAGTAGGCTTAAGATGAGCCTAGCCTGCACAGAATGCATCACTGGCAATCAAAAGCAGCAAAACAATAGCAGAAAGAAGGCTGCATTTTAAAAAATACTGCTAAATACTTAACCGGAGTGCATTAATTCAGTTGGAGCTTCACTGCTTTCCAAAAACTATTAAAATACATCAGTGGGCCACACTGTTGAGGTCCCTTTTTCTTCATTGCCATGAACATGCTCACACACTATTTTCTTAGAATTTCCCCAAATACTGTAATGCAGATCAAGTGACTGAAAATATGGACATAAATTAGCCATGCCATTCTGTTTTTCATATATTTGATTGCTACAGTGACTGGATTGTTTTTAAATTATTTTAAGTAATTTTTAAAAAAAAAATCAAAGTATTGTTAGTTAAAAATTATTGGGAAACACGCATCTGATATTTTTATACCATCAATATCCAACTCTTTTAGATACACACACACACACACACACACACACACACACAGTGTGTGTGTGTGTGTGTGTGTGTGTGTGTGTATTTTTTTCTTAAACATAACAACATGTTATGGGCTCATCCTCAGTCAATGTCAATGCCCTTTTCACAATTTTAAATGAAATGTTTTGGATCAAAATGAAGGAGTTCTTCATTTGCCCACGTTCCACCTCTCCACCATATTTTAATGAAATTTGGCTGGGTAGATTTTGCATATTCTTACTGAGGAACAACAGATAAACAAACAATAATGATTACATTCTTCCACCTTAGCTCTCTCCTTGGCAAAGGAAACACTGCACACTTTAAGTACAATTTCTCTCATTATATTGCATTATTTAATATAAGACTTTTACTGGTGTTTGGCCAACTCACAAAATCCACTTAATTAAAGCTGAGTGACTTTATCAGCAGGAGTTGTTATAGCTACTGAAATCAGTAATTGCTGGCTTTAACTTGCACTTGTATCAGCTGTACTGTGTTAATTTCATAAATCATAAATTAAATTTTGATTATTCCATCTATCTATCCATCCATCCATTTTCTGCCATTTATCTGAGTGCAAGTTGTGGTGGCAGCAGTCTAAGCAGATACACCAACATCTCCGTCTCCCTCGTCACCTCGTCCAGTTCCTCCAGGGGTACACCAAGGCATTCCCAAGCCAGCTAAGAGATGCAGTCCCTCCAGCATGTCATGGGTCTTCTCTGGGGTTTCCTCTCAGTAGGACATACCCAGAACACCCCACTTAACCCTTTAGAATCAATAGACCCCAAGTTACTTAAACTCCTCCACTTGAGGAATACTGGTTCTTACCGTTTCTTAAATCCTTGATACAATATCTTTATTTGGACATCAATCTTTGATTGCATCTGGAAATCCACAATAAACAGTTGGTCCTGTCATGCCACAGGATCTGTTCAATGTCTGGAATAAGTAGAATGTATATGTCTTCAACCAGTTGTCTTGGTTTTAGTTGTGCCTCTGTCATGTCTTTAGGTTTGTCAAGCATAAACCTGAAGAAAAGTCACTCTGTGTGTCTAATCAGTTCTCATTCACAACATGTCACATACTGATGCTTGCACAGGACCGAGAGGCATCATGTTTCAACACACTGGGTGCCCCTTTAGCATCATTTTTCACTTCACAGGGTAGGCAAATCGACTTGAATAGCTCCCTCAATGTCTAAAATAGATACCATGAGACAGGGGGCAAATGTGCTCTGCTGGTGTTGTCACTCTAGCATTATGCATTT
This sequence comes from Etroplus canarensis, assembly GCA_015106775.1. NCBI lineage: Eukaryota > Metazoa > Chordata > Actinopteri > Cichliformes > Cichlidae > Etroplus > Etroplus canarensis. The sequence goes on from VUQH01009664.1 coordinate 19,279, forward strand.
CTGTGGTTACCAAGCAAAGAAGCTTGTTGCAGATAGGAGAAGTTTGCCTAGTAATGTATCGTTAATGTAGTGAAAAGGTGTATTTTAACCCAAACCATGATGTTTTCCTAAACCTAACCATGCAATTTTGGTGTCTAAAAGAAAATGTGCCGGAAAATGAAATGTTAATAACAAGAGCAAAATGAACTGTGGGCTCAGATCAGACTCAACTATCTTTTTGTTGGAGCTATGTTTAAATATAATGTTTAATATACTAGATGAATAATGACTTCCATCCACTTATCCAATTCAGGGTTGCAAAAGCCTATCCCAGCTGTCATGGGGCAGGAGGAGATCTGTTCTGGACAGGTTGCTAGACTGTCCCACGGCTACACAGAGAGACAATCATTCACACTCACACCTATTTATGGAAAAATTTGGACTGGGAATTAACTTAACACATATGCCACTAAATGTCATAGTACCTAGGAAATATCTATCCAGGCACAAGAAGAAAATACAGACCCCACACAGAGAGGCCTGAACCAGCCAATGAATTCAAACCCACGAACTTCTCAGTGTGAGGTGTCTCTATCTGTTCTTGAAAAATGTCAATTAATATGGCTTTAAATATTGGTCAGTATCACTTATTTTAGATGGTAATGCTATAATCATTTACTTCATAAAGTTAACGTTTTTTCGAAAAGCAGTCAAAGTGATTTGGTCAAATGTAGATTTTCAAATTATTTTGTGAGGAAAAAACTCAAAGAAAATAGATACCTAAACACACATGAATGTGATGTAATTAAATGAAGAGATGCAGAAGTATAAAATGAAGCTTAAAGAAACATCTTTAGCTACCCTGAGACCACATAGATGTCTCAACTGAGCTGAGTATCATTAGCAGGAGTCATAGTTTGGGCTCATGTGACCTTACAAAAAAGTGTTACACAGACATTAAATTGGGAGAAAGATTAGGCAGGTCTGGATTGGTGCACAGTAGATTAGGTACAATAACTGCTACTTGCACTTTGAATATATTTTTTCTCTCTTTTTTTTTCTTTGTGTTTTAGCAAACACAACCATAAAATTATAGGCTCTGAAACTCCTAAAATTTAAATGCATTCATCTTTAATTGGAGAAGAAAGAAGTGTTTCATCAGAAAGACTGCAAACAAGTTACAGTGAAATTGATCATCACCATGCACAGGGGTAGGTTTAAAACAATTATACTGATCCCATGCATTATTTTACCTACATCTTTCCTAAAGGGGTGCAATTTTCTGTTAACTGAAGTTGCATTGCTTTCAAAAACTTGTTAGATTCAGCCATTGCCATCATTCTCAAACAGCTGGTGTCAAATTTTTATTTGAAGTGATAAGATAGAAAAATAAGTTGCTCTCTGCTCTTTCTAACAAAAAAAAACAACAACCCAGAAACATGCTACTATTCCTTTGAACAGTAAAGTCAGCATACAGAAGTCAGTGTGATTCATTTTCACAGTAATTTAAGTGGAATCTTTGTTATGTAGGGTGTCTGTTCTTTGGTGCTACACTGTCTGCTGTTTACTTTGCTTTCAGTTGTATACATGTCAATGGATTATGTCTGTTTTCCACAAGCCTTAGGATATAGTTTATTCACTTAGGCTTGCTCTAGCCGCCGTTGAAGGGCTTTTGATGCAACTGCACTCACTTGCTACACCCCACAAGCTGTTTGCTATGGTTCATTAGCTTTCTGTTGACTTGACTGCTAACAGTTGATATTGTTGCAGGCTGTTCTTTCCACAAAATTCCAAGAGCTGCCCACCAGCAGAGCATGATTGGAGAAAAAAAAGTGCCTGCCATTAAAATGGGACAAATGTAGCATTTGAAGTGCCAACAAAGCCAACAGTTCATCACGAAGAGTGTTTTTAGTTTGGCTGATTGATTTTTCTGGTTTAAGGTGCTCAGAGAATCAGAGCTGAAACAGTACAAACCAGATGTTTGAAGAGAATAGCTCTTGAATTTCTATTTAAAAACACAACTGTATCCTCATCTATTTCATTAGGGGAAAAAAGACTCAAATTTATCCCAAAATACCTTGTCAATCCCAGGAAGGAATTGCTTACATAAAAAAGACATCAAATACGAGAATAAAAATGTATAAATCCTATATGTAAGAAAGCACAATATGTAACATAAATTCACCAAAATTAAACAACCATATAGAAGATATACACGATATACCAGTAAAACTGTCCAGGTGCCTTGGGAGAAGATTTAAAGTTTTAGAGCCACAGATGAGAATGATTTCTTGTAGCGCTCTGTGTTACATCGTGGTGAGATCAGTCTATTGATGAATGTGTCCACTTCAGCCCTGTGCTCTTCCTCATCACACTCTCTGAATGGCAACTCCAAAAGAATGTCTTTTTTACATGGGATAAGCTATGCATCTTTGTGGCTCTATTTGGACTATTTCTTCAGTAAAAAGTAGTCCATAGTCAGTGAGGCGCAGAGATTAACCAAAGTGTACCAGCTGGGAATACAATTCCTAGTTGAAGAGAATAGCTCTTCAACTGGGAACACACTGCAAGAAGGGAAGGACACACTGCAACTGTAACTCATACAATTGTAAAGTAATTTGATGTCACAAGCAAAAATGCTTTCGCATCTATTTTATTATGAATAACATTACATTAAGGTAAAAATATCTAACATGTCATTGTTAGATAACACAAAGGATAATATCTGGAAAAAAACACTTCGTGGAAAGAGGAAGAGGCTGAAAAGAGATGAGGCGAGGGATTTGGTAGAACAGAGTTTTAAAAAATGTTTTCTGTCTCTCATCATGGGAAATGTCTGGTTGTTGGTGAACAAGATGGAGGAGCTCACAGAGCTGGCCAAGAGTCAGATGGAATACAAGGAGTGTAGCTTTATGTGTTTCTTAGAGAAATGGTACCTGATGACAATATGAGCCTTGTTGGATTTTCTCTTGTTTGAACTGACAGAGGTTTCATCACGAGCAGTAAAAAGAAAGGTGGTTGACTTGCTATGTATATTAACAACTGCTGGTGTAACCCCCCTCATATTACCATCAAATAGTGCACCTGAGGACCAGACATTGAACTGTATGCTACCAGACGCTGAACACGTTATTTACCACATGAGTTTTCACACACCATCATGATGTCTGTGTAAGTGCCTCTATTTGCTAATCTCTCCTCTGCATTAAACACGATACACTCTGCACAACCGAGTGTGTTCACTGTGATCTCAGGGGACATTAATCATATTTTAACCACCTACACCCAGTATGTAAGATGTACCTTAAGAGGTGAGAGGACAATTGATCTGCTGTATGCAAATGTTAAGGATCCATACACCCCCCCCACTTGGTGGATCAGATCACAATCTGATTCACCTCACTCCCTGTTATGTCCCTCTAACAGGCAGCCTGTGACTATGAGGACAGTGAGAGATGGCCAGAGAAGGCTTTGGGGACACTGCAGGGCTTTTTTGAAGTGACTGACTGATAGATATCCTTTGAGCTACTGGGAGAGGATATTGATGGGCTCACAGAATTAATCATGGACTATATTAACTTTTGTATTGATGTCATAATCCCATCAAAAACTGTTAAGTGTTTCCCAAACAACAACCTTGGTTGACAAAGGACATCAGAATCAGAATACTTTATTAATCCCAGGGGGAGAATTGTATCAAAGCACTCCTGAACAGGAAGAACAGAACAGAACTTTCAGAACTGGATGAATAATAGTTCAAGTTCAAGGGGAACTAAAGTCAACAATTAGGGTGGCCAAAAACAAATACAGGGGGCAGCTGCAGTTGAAGCTCCAACAGAACAATATGAGAGAGGTGTTGGCCTGCAAACACCAGCTACTCTCTCCCTCCCCCAACCTCCTCACCATGGCCCCACAGCTTCCTCCCCTGACCCCCAGGCTCTTCACACCTTCCATCCGGACACCTTTACCCCTTCGCCACCTGCCACCTTCACTGCTGACCAGATCCAGAAACAGTTTATGAGACTCCACCAAGGCAAGTCTGAAGACCCTGGAGACTCACCCTGGACCAGCCCTTGCCCAAGGTCAGCCCCCTAATGGACCCCCTCCAGTTCGTCTACCAGCCCCAACTTGGAGTTGAGGATGCCATTATCTACCTGCTCAATTACATCTATGCTCACCTGGACAAGCCACTGAGTACTGTGAGGGTCAGGTTTTTTGACTTCTCCAGTGCATTCATCACCATCAGGCTGGCTCTACTGAGTGAGAAGCTGGATTATTGACTACCTGACTGGCACAACACCAGGGGACCATTCTCTCTCCCTTTCTCTTCACCCTGTACACCACAGACTTTAACTACTGCACGGAGACTTGCCATCTTCAGATGTTTTATGATGACTCTGAACTAGTGGAGTGTATCAGAGAAGGTGATGAAGAAAAGTATAGGACTGTAGTGGACAACTTTATCATGTGGTGTGAACAGGAATCTTCTGCAGTTTAACATGGCAATGACTAAAGCACTGTTTGTGAACATGAGAAGGCCCAAAACACCGGTAAACCCTATTTCCATCAATAGGATCTGTGTGATGGTAACAAAGGACTACACATACCTCAGTGTTCACATTGACAATAAACTGGACTTCATTAAACACACAGAAGACATTTTTAAGAAGGGCCAGAGCAGTCTCTATTTTCTGAGACGACTCAGGTCCTTCAATATCTACCAGACAATGCTCAGGATGTTTTATGAGCCAGTGTCATCCTCTATGTTGTCGTGTGCTGGGGCAGAAGTTGAGGGAAGCAGACACTAAAAGACTCAACAAAGGAAGCTGCAAGGCCAGTGACGCCAAGGGTGTGGAGCTGGACTCACTGACAGTGGTATCAGAGAGGAGGAACCTCTCCAAATTAAGGGCAATATTGGACAATCCTTCATACCCTCTCCTTGACGTGCTGGACAGACAGAAGAGCATGTTCAGCAGCAGACTTATTCCACCACAATGAAGGAAATAATTTCTGACTGTGGACATCAAAGTCTTTAATTCCTCCCTGTGACTCCTTGACAGTTTCATTTTGTATATATTCAGATTGTATGTTTTATATTGTATACAGCGTTTAAGTTTAGTTTTTTTTTATGTTACATATTGCAATTCACAGAGACATGTTTATTGTTTATTTAATTTAATTATAATTTACTTACCTCTCAAATTTATATCTACTGCCTTTTATTCTGATTCTAAATGAGAAAGTATCAAAGTGTGTGTGAGTGTAAACCAACGATTTAACAAGGTGAAATAACTAGTATACAACAAATCACCTTGTGAACTGTGGTCAGGCAGCAGCACACAGGCATCAGCGAGCTCCAGGAACAGATATCTGACCTGGCACCAGATGTAAACACACACACAGGGAGGACAGTTGAATGGATCAATATGGCTGCGTGGAATAAGACATACTGGGCTTTTAAGACAGATTGCACTGCTAAATGGATGTGAATGTCTGCTCAAATGCCTCCCAGTGTTAGTCAGCTTAGTTGGAATCAGAGCTGGGAGTTTTTTTGTCATTATCTCTCACTTATATTAAATCCTAAGCACTATGCTGCCCCTCAGGTGTATTAATATTTAGGGAAAATAGATGAAATATGAGTTTTAAAAAACAAACTTAGAGTTTTTAGTTTTGTTTTAAAGCCAAGCCTCTGTTTGAAATATATTATACACCTCTAACCTATTTATGCATCTGCCTCTAACTTGCTGCACTTTCGTTGTCTTTGACTAGGTAATGGGGGAGGCTGTAGTATCAGTATCCTGTTTTTTTTTTCTGCAGTTCCTGTGATCGGTCTCTCTGTAGACATATAAGCATTCACCTGAACAAGAAAAAAAGACAAACAGTCACAGTAGAATGAGAAGAGTGGAAAAAAAACTGTAAAGTTAACACAGGATGTATTGCAAATGTTTTAATGAGCCTACTCTTAATTAGTGCCACAGGAAATCGATGGTTACCCCAAATGCTTGTCATTAACAAACCAGCAGACAGCCAACCCATGGGACCTGTGCTGAATAACTGTTTTTCTGTCACGTGCTGCAACAGAGGACCAGAAGGTATGTGAAACTGTGTGTGACTGCGTGTATGCCTGTACTTGTGTGTTGGGCTGCCTACTGAGTGAAGCAGAGCATTGACATTTGTAATGGCTGGAGGTGAAAGGAGAATAGTTAATGTATCTTAGACGTGGGAAGCCAACGATCTATAGTACAGTGAATTTTACCTTTCTAGTTAAAACTGAAATTTATGTGTCTCTGAAAGAAAAAACAAAAAACTTTTCTGTTAGAATTTATCTCTAAACAAAAGAACAATGGATTCTTTATTTTTAACCACAGGCTATGTCAAGTAAAACTCACCTTAAAGTGTGGGGAACTTATTTTCTTTGCTTGTTAGTGTAAGAAAAATAAAATCAAAAGTGCTTTAAGTCCAAAAATTGACAGGGGTGTCATTGCAGTTATACTTCAAAGCATCATTCAGAGCAGATCAGGGTTAATGAATTCCAGTTTTACTTGCTAATTGCTAAGCTTCATTGATGTCACAGGCTCTAAGTTTGAAAGTTTGGTTTTTACTCTGTTATGTCTACATTCTAGTCTTGGTGTCTTTTTACTCAACTTTGTTCGAGGTGTCTAGTCTGATTTGACAGTAAATGTCACAACCCTAAACAGTTAAAAGTTAAAATAATTACACATTACTAAATGTTCATTCACAGTGCTCCTAGGTGTTTTGCATGCTGTGTTGCAAATCCATAGTACACAGTGACTCTAAGCAGCCTTTGAATATGTAATGTGTTCACACTGGGCGAGTGACAAAATGAAATATACAGTATGCATACTAAATACAATAAATTTCTGAGTATGCTATTCATGTGCACTACTGTCTAAAAAGTTTTGAACAAAGAAAAATAGTTTTTGAAAACAAATAAAATTAAAAAAACATGAAATGAGTGATGAATCAGTCACTAACAAATCAATTATTAATGAATTGCAGTTGTTCCTTGGAAAACTTTGAACCAGAATAGATAATGATAGGTTAATGGAGAGCATACTGGGAGATATGGCATTAATAAATAATCAGGAGACTATTCATTCAGAAAGATCTTTGAATCAATGTACGGACTACTGTTTTCATGAGTCACACTTGAGTCATTAATGATGATGTCTAGAGTCTTAAGACAGTATCCTGCCTTTAAGCAGCACTTTGATTTAGAGAGCAAAAATTTACTACTAATAACTATTAAATAATTTTTACTGAAAAAAGAGGGACAGACCACTGCATACTTACACAAGCTATGATTTATATTCAAACTGCATGACAAAAAATATTTGTTGTGTCTTAAATCAAAACTCTTGAAAGGGGGACAAGCATCTTAACTTTTTCTTATTTTAGAGTTATTAAACCAGCAAAGAAAACTGCATTACGCTATAGGAGCGCTTTGAAGATTAAAGTTAACTGTCGTCGCATTCGACGTTTCAGTAGGTACTTTCATGCTCTGAGACAGCATAATATATTTTCATCTGGATCTGTCAGCGTGAGTTGCAGGAGGAGTATGGCCTCTGTTTGTGATGGCTTTGACACGCTGAGCGCTTGATTGGAACACACAAGTTTTAAAAGGGGGACAAGACCTCTGACTTTGATGGATTTCCGGGCAATATTAGTCAGCGAGCATGTATCCCCCTAAGCTGTGGTGGAACTGATCGAGGTTGACCAAATAATCTGCCAATTCCCTCCCAAGAAATGCAGAGACGACAAAAAACCGTCTAAGTCTCTCAAGCTCTCATCCCCGAGAGCTGGATCAGCAGTTGTGTCAAAAACTCCCGTTAAGAGCACTACATTTCAACTTTAGAGAAGGTGGTGGGAGGACTTGCAATTTCATGGTTTCACTTTTAATCCATGTTTAATCACACAATCATTTACGGGATCACAGAGTGAGCGCTGATGGAGTGTGACAGTATCTTTAAAAGAATCGTGATCAAATGTCACAGTGTTGGTATTGTTATGCAGCCTGAAATTAACTGTCACAACATTCCCTTAAACCTCTTATTTATTACTCAGGTAATGAGTCAATACATGAGAGCATTTCAGTGTTTGTCTGTTTGTGAGTCGTGTCAAGGGATGGCCTTGAAACTCCCAGCACTCTCTCATTCATCTCACTTCATAAAGCTTCAGGCTTCCGAGCCCCATAAGTGCTGGAATAGATTGTGTCAGTGTTTTTTTTTCCTTTCTTTTTTCAGGCAATATAGTCAGTATGGTTTATGAAGCTGAGGTCTCCCCAGGTCACATGAGAGCAGGACATGAAAGCCAAGCGCTCTGCCTCCACTTCACAAACAAGCTGTCCCTACTTCAAACGGGTGGCAAAGCTGCCCCACATTTCTTCTCTTTTCACTTCCAATAGCCAACGCTGCTAATGGCCGGCGGCTCTCTCCATCTCCCCTCTCCACCTGGCAACAGGAATGTGCTCGCAGCTACAGCCAAAGGTAGCCTGAACCATGACAGTAAATGGCATCGCAAAGAGCATTTCAGCTCAGAGCTGTGGACATCTACTTAAAAATTAGGGTCATCATTATTATTATTTCTTTATTTTTTCAGAGTTTTTTCAGAGAAAAGTCTCTCACTCATTGAATTGTTAGTCTCTTCTTCATGCTAAACAATCACCATATGCAACAAACCCAGGTCAAAAGGGTTTCCAGTAACAGAAAGTGAAGAGAGGAATTCAATAATGGAAAAGAAAATCTGATAGACTTTTTTTTTTCAATGTACTAATTCAACATTCTTTACTCCATTTTCTATTCATCTTACTGTTCTTTATTACCTGCTTCCTCATTCTTTTGGCATCTCAGAAATGTGTTTAATTTGGTCTTGAAACAGAGCAAGGCATCACATTTTGTCAACAACATGCAGCATCGAACTGCACATCTAGACAGGTGAATGTTTCTTCCAATACCTGCTTTGAAAATGTCCTCACATTTCAAAACGGTACAACCATAACTTATATGAAACAAATTCCATAGCTTATGGGAAACCAAATTTCTCTCTCTCACTGTTTTGCATTTTCTTCACATTGATGGTTGCTCAATGTGACGTTGCTTCATATTCTTACAAGCCCAGATCATTCAGTATATGTGGACAAAGGTATTGAGCCACACCTCAATCATGCAGTCTAGTTGTTTCATTCAGTCCCATTGCCACAGGTAAATAAAATCCACCAGCTAGCCATGCAATCTTCCTTCACAAACATTTGTAAAAGAATGGGTCAGTCCAAAGAGCACACTGAATTTGTAGGTGGTTCTTCAATAGGATGGCACCAAGTGAGTTTTGGAAATTTCTTCCCAACTATATATTCTATAATGAACTGTACATTACATTACTGTAAAGTAGAAGCATTTTGGAACTACAACAACTCAGTCACAAAGTGGCAGACAACATAAAGTTACAAACTGGGGTCGATGAATGCTGAGGTGCATAAAAGTTCCCAACGCTCTGCTGACTCAGTAGCTTCAGCGTTCTAAACCTCCTCTGGCATTAACATCAGCACTAAAACTTTGTGCTGGAAGCTCCATGGCATCAGTTTCCATGGTCAAGCAGCTGCACGCAAGCTTTAAATCACCAAGTACAATATCCAAGTGTTGACTGGAGTGATGTAAAGCATGCCGCTACTAGACTCTGGAGCAGTGAAAAAAATTATTTGCTTCCAACGTTGTGGAAGGGGAAGTTCATTTTCAATTCCAGCATGACTGTGCCCCAGTGCAAAAAGCAAGTTCCATAAAAGCATAGTAGAATGAATCTCATGTGGCAAAACTTGACTGGCCTTCACGGTGCCCAGTTCCAGCAGACAAACTCCCAAATCTTGTAGAAAGCCTCCCCAGAAGAGTAGAAGTAGATATAGCTAAAAAAGGGTGATCGACTCTATATTAATGCCTGTGGGTTTTAAGGGGATGTCATAAAAGCCAATGTAGGTCTGATCTTTAGGTGGTCCAATAATTTTGTCCATATAATGTATCTTAATCCCTTATTCTGTCCTGTTCCTTAATTGCTCCCTCACACTGCATCACATTTATAGAGTCATTAATATACACTTATATGCCAGCACATATTCTCATTATTTCATTAACAGGGATGAGTCTAAAGAAAAATCTATTTCTACAAAGCCCAAAATATGTATTTTTTTTGTCTATTAGTTCCCAAAGATATTTTAGGTTTCTTTCTTCCTCACTTCTTCCTTTGTAACTACCCTAAAGCTCACTATCTTCTATCAACAACAAATGACTGCAAGGAAACATGTTTTTTGCCCCTCTAGCCCATAGTTCGTGCCATTGCCGGTTGTACCTGGTCAGTAAAGACAGAAAACATATTGGCTAGTGTCATCATTTTACATCAGAGAGGGTGGCATTGCCTCAGGCAACAAAAGGTAAATCACTGGTGAGAATAATATAGGAATAAAAAGTCTGTAAATCATCATCTCTTAAAAGATTAATTCAACTGTTTATATTTTTCCAACATATTTTTGTTCTGAAATATGATATTTGATAATTGCTATTTAATATTTTCTTGGATCTGTGGCACATGGGACTAAAGTTCTTATATTTCTATTATATAAGCAACACCATGTCCACCCTATGTAGCTCATATTCAGAACCAATAACTGATGCACATGTTTTTTTTTTTTTTCTTTTTGAATGGCGTGATGATCTGAAAGAATAAGTTGTATCTGGAAATTACCGTACTCATTTCCTCCCACCACAGACTGACAGCTTGCTCCCTCACTCCTATATACTGTGCTGGTGTCCACATCTATGCGTATGCAAACACTATTTATGCATTGCTCTGCTCATTTGCCAGAAGAGCACACAAGCACCGTGTCTCCCCTGCCTGCCTGCAACCCCCAGTCATCTCCACTGCCCCCATCCACCCCCCACCCAACTTCCCCACTTCAGCTCAGTGAGTTGAGCCCCTCCCTCCACCCCCACCTTGCTGCCAATTTGACTGGAACAGCGAGTGCAGGCTGGGCAGCCTTCCAGGAGCCTTTCTAAAGCAGCTGAATATTCATCTTCATTAGGGGGTATCACCACCCCCGCTCCATCCAGGGCTGGATCCTTTTAACAAGGAGCAAGTGCTCTAAATGCACTTGGGGGAAGGGTTGTGGGGTTAGACAGCAAGGGGTTGGTGGGATGTGAAGACAAGTTTTTTCCTTTTTTTTTTTTTTTTTTGTTTGGAGCTGTCT
>VUQH01009664.1:33703-44943 GCA_015106775.1 Etroplus canarensis
AAAGAAAATGTGAATCTACTCTTCTTCCACATCTCAAAGGTACTCTATTGGATCAAGATCTAGTGACTGTGGAGGTCATTTGAATACAGTGAACTCACTGTCACATTCAAGAAACCAGTTTGAGATCGTTTGAACATTGTGACATGGCACATTATTCTGCTAGAAGCAGCCATGAGAAAAAGGGCTGCAACATTGTTATAAAGGGATGTGCAGAGTCAACAACAATACTCCGGTAGGCTGTGGCATTTAAACAATGAACAGTTTGTATTACGAAAGAAAAGAACCCCCACACCATTACAACAACATCAACAGCCTTAACTATTGATACAATGCAGGATGGATCCATGTTTTCATACTGATTAAACCAAATTTGGACACCACCATCTGACTGTCACAACAGAAGTTAAAACTCATGAGACCAGGAAATATTTTATTTCAGTCTTCTATTGTCTAATTTTGGTGAGCTTGTACAAACTTTAGCCTCTGTTTCCTAGTCTTCTGCTTCTGTAGAGCATCAGTTTCAAGGTTTGATGTGTTGTGTGTTCAGAGATGCTCTTCTGCATATCTTGCTTCTAATGAGTGTATTTGAGTTACTGTTGCATTCCTATCAACTGGAAGCAGTCTAGGTATTCTCCTCTGATGTCTGAAATCAGTGGTGTATTTTAGCCCAGAGAACTAAACCAGCCACAGGGGCCCACAAGCAAAAGTAGTCCTAGAACCAGTCCCAAGCCCGGGTAAATGGGGAAGATTATGTCGGGAAGGGCATCCTGCATAAAATCTTTGCAAAATTAAATATGCATATTTATAATACAACTTTCATAGCACGACTTCCATACTGGATCGGTCACGGCCCAGGTTAACTACAACTGCCACTTCCGGTGCCATTAGTCAACAAGGTGCCAGTGGAAACTATGCTACTGTTGGCCAAAGACAAAGGAGGGGGAGAGGGGGAAAGCATGTTCAGAGGCAGAGAGAGAGAAGGAAAGGTAGGAGAGTGGAGGTAAGTGTAGGGATTTCAAATGTAAGGACTATGACTGGTAAAGGGAGAGAGCTGGCTGACATGATGGAGGGAAGGAAGGTAGATATATTGTGTTTGCAAGAGATCAGGTGGAAGGGAAGCAAGGCTAGAAACATCGGAGGGAGATTCAAACTTTTCTGCTATGGTGTAGATAGGAAGAGAATGGAGTAAAGGTAATCTTGAAGTAAGAGTATGTGAAGAGTTTTCTGGTGATGAAGAGAGTGTCAGATAGAATTATGACTTTGAGACTGGAAATTCAAGTTGAGTTGCTGAATGTTGTTAGTGCATATGCCCCACAAGTTGGATGGCAGTTAGAAGAGAAAGAGGGATTCTGGTCTAATTTGGATGTAGTGGCTGAGAGTATTCCCAGGGGAGAGAGAGTTATGACTGGAGCAGACTTCAACGGGCATGTAGGTGAAGGGAACAGAAGGGATGATGAGGTGTTGGGTAGGTATGGTGTTAAGGAAAGGAATGTGGGTGGACAGATGGTAGTGGATTTTGCAAAAAAAGGAGGGAAATGGCTGTAGTGAACATATTTCAAAAAGGGAGGAACATAGCGTGACTTATAAGAGTGGAGGAAGGTGCACACAGGTGGACTATATCTTATACAGGAGGTGCAACCTGAAGGAGGCAGGAGACTGCAAGGTGGGGTCAGGGGAGAATGTAGCTAGGCAGATGGTGGTCTGTAGGATGACTTTGGAAATCAAGAAGAGTAAGTCAGTGAAGGTAGAGCCAAGGATTAAATGGTGGAAGTTGAAGAAGGGAGTATGTTGTTCAGAGTTCAAGGAGGAGTTGACACACGCTCTGGCCAGTAGTGACAAGTTACTAGTTGAAAGTTAAAGTGTGACTGAGGCGGTGAGGGAAACAGCCAGGAAGGTATTTGGTGTGTCCTCTGGCCAGAGGAAAGAAGACAAGGAGACTTGGTGGTGGAATGAGGAAGTACAAGGAACTATTCAAAGGAATAAGCTGGCAAAAAAGTGGGATTGTTATGGATATGAAGAAAGTAGACAGGAAAACTGGGAGTCGAGTAGCACAGCAAAAAGAGAAGTGGCAAGGGCAAAGGAAAAGGCTTATAGTGAGTTGTATGAGAGGCTAGATACTAAGGAAGGAGAGAAGGACTTGTATCTATTCACAAGACTGAGCTGGAAAGGATGTGCAGCAGATTAGGGTGATTTAGATAGAGATGGAAATGGTTTAACATATGAAGAGAGTGTGTTGAGAAGATGGAAGGAGTATTTTGAAGTACTGATGAATGAGGAAGATAAGAGAGAGAGGAGGTCAGATGGAGGGTGACAGTGAATTAGGAAGTGCAGAATATTAGACAGGAGGAAGTGAGGGCAGCTATGAAAAGGGTAAAGAGTGGAAAGGGAGTTGGTCCAGATGACATACCTGTGGGTGTATGGAAATGTCTAGAGGAGAGGGCAGTGGACTTTTTAACCAGATTGTTTAACATGTTCTTGGAGAATGAGAGAATAAGGGCGATGTGCAGAGCTGCAGTAACTACAGAGGAATCATGTTGATGAGCCATACTATGAAGATATGGGAAAGGGTTGTTGAAGCTAGGTCAAGAAGAGAGGTGACCATCAGCAAGCAGCATTATGGCTTCATGCCAAAAACGAGTACAACAGATGAAATATTTTTCTTTGAGAGTGGTGAATGAGAAGTATAGAGAAGGTCAGAAAGAGTTGCACTGTTCACCTCTCCCAAATGAAACGGAAAAGGAGGGGGGTCGGTTAAACTATCTCAGTGAAAACTGACTTTCTTACAAATCACACACATTTCATTCATAATATTGTAAACACAGACCTATAATTTGCACATTTTTTTATTTAATTGTGTGAAATGGCTAATAAAAATAGGTAATAAAAAGCGATTATGATGTGGAGGTGAATTGGTTTAGTCTTGACTTCTGGTCATGAGTGACAGCGTTGGGGGATGGGAAATCTGTTGATTGTCATTTACAAAGTAAACACAGCGATGGAGAGAAAAAGGCCAAAGCTGTCAGGTGCCCAATTTAGGAAAAAAAGAAAAGAAGATGAGGAAAAATGGGCAATGATGCAATGATGTATACATACAAACCATCACAGAAATTCTAATGGTTTCTATTAAATACCATTATGAACCATTAACTTTTTCCAGTGAAATTATTACAAAATTCCTTATTGTAGTGTGTTTTGGGCACTTTTCCAATAGGATTTACCATCCAACCCACCAACAGAATCCATCACATAGCAATGAATGTGGAGGCTGTTTTGAAACAAAAAAGGCTGAGGTCCACAAAGCGCCACTTCTCATATGAATCACATGATGAGCCTTTCAGTGATGCCCTAAGTTGGAGATTGGATTCTTCAATGTTGTTGATGCAGCCCTGTCAGCCATCACGGAGAGATTTACCACACTGGAAAACGGGGGGGTGCCGAGAGGGAGTCTCGCCCGGGGAGCAATTCAGTGTAGAACCGCCACTGGGTAGAATGGTGCAGATGCAGGGAGTAGAGATACTGGAGGTGGATGAGTTTAAATGCCTGGGATCAACCATCTAAAGCAATGGACAGAGCACAAGAGAGTTGAAGAAGAGAGTGCAGGCAGGGTGGAGTGGGTGGAAACAAGTATCAGGGGTGCTTTTTGATACAAGAATAGCAGCAAGCATGAAAAGGAAGGTTAACAAGATGGAAGTGAGACCTGCCATGATTCATGATGTACGGTCTGGAGACAGTGGCTCTGACAAAAAGACAGGAGGCAGAGCTGAAGGTGGCAGAACTGAAGATGTTGAGATTCTCGCTGGGAGTGACCGGGACGGACAGGATTAGAAATGAGTACATCAGAGGGACAGCTCAGGCTGAGGAGCTTGGAGACAAAGTCAGAAAGGCAAGGCTGAGATGGTTTGGACATGTTCAGAGGAGGGATAAATTGAAGGATGTTGAAAATGGAGCTGGCAGGCAGGAAGAGAAGAGGAAGTCCACAGAGAAGGTTCTTGGATGTAGTGAAGGAGGACATGCAGAGGGTTGGTGTGAGGGAAGAGGATGCAAGAGCCAGGGTGAGATGGAAGCAGATGATCTGCTGTGGTGAGCCCTAATGAGAGCAGTCGAAAGAAGAAGAAAATGATTTTAGCCCAGAAAATTGCGACTGAATGGACATTTTCCCTTTTTTGGACCATTCTCTGTAAATCCTTGAGATGGTTGTGCAGGAAAATTCCAGTAAATTAGCAGTTTCTGAAATATTTTGACCAGCCCATCTGGCACCAGTAACCATGGCAGATTCAAAAGTGACTTAAATCACATTTCTTCACCGTTCTGATGTTCACTTTGAAATTCAGAATTTTACCTTTCCACGTCTACATGCCTACAGGCACTGAGTTGCTGCCATGTGATTGGCTGATTGGATATTTGTTGAGCAGGTATACCCAAAAGTGGCTGTTGGGTGTATATGAATACTTCAAATGGAAAAAGATTTCTAGAAAAAAAGGTCAGTAAGTTAACGCTAATATATTATTAGAATATTTTGGGGTTTTTTTTTAAATGTAATGCTAGTTGAAACTGTTTTTTATTGATTTTCTTTTCCTTTTTTACTTTTTGTAATTGTTTGCATTGCATAGCAGGTTAAACATTACAGTTACTTTTCCAAAAATAATTCTACAATAGATTTGCTAGTTATGATAAGGGTACATTCTTAGTGCATTTTTTCTAAATACTTACCACCACAAAAAACACAAAATATTTACCCACTTTTAAATCAATACACTTTTTAAGGTTAAATATATAGAGGTTACTCAACAATTAGTCTACAACGTGGGGACTGTAAGAAATTGTTGGTTGTAGGCACAAAATAACAGTATCCCAACAAATTTAATGTTTAAATAACCCTTAGCACTTTTCTTAATAAGGTAACAAGGTGCTTCAAAAAAGTACAGCTAAAAAAGAACGACAAATAAAGACGAACCAAAGACAACATATGGACCATTAAACAAATGTAAATGTCATTAATGACGTCAAAGTCAGATCCTATGATATACTCCTCCTTTATATATACAAGTACTTTATATTCCCCAAAATCCACACCCATCTAGATACAGTGTACAGTAAGTCTAATGTCTAATTGAACTTATACATGTTGAAGGTTAGCCTATTGCTTATGAGAGGATTAGCATAAAAGTAACTGTTTTCATGACTTAATAGGGGGGAAATTTATTTATTTATTTTTTTTAAATCTCATTTAGGGAAGCAAAACATTTGATTACATTATTAAACCAAATTTATATCCAACTGAAAAAAACAGGCATGGGCAAATTTCAGTCATTGGCGGTAAAAATTTATTATAAAGCTCCTTGGAAGTAATAAATGTGACTTTTAAATCTTGCAGACACCCAGGAGACAGTGAGAATTCCTGGTCCAAACTTGTCCAATGATGCCTTCTAAGTTTTGGTTTTCTCAGCATTGTGAGATGGTGTACAAGGGATGACACTCAAGTGTCTAAAGTTTTGAAGCTTGTAACTCTCTACTGGCAAAGCATCAAACTTTTTATTGTTTTCTCTCTTTTTGCCATCAGAAGAAAGGCAGTTTTCTGTTTTCATTCAGTTTGACAAGAAAGGAGAATAATGACAGTGGAGTAAAATGCTTTTCTACTGGGAGCACGTCAAGAGTTGGATCATTTTCAGCTTTGCGGTGCTTCCACAAAACTGCCAGAAGCAGGTAAACTCATGATGCCTGTGATGCACAACCAGCACACTATGCTTCATATTTAATAAAAAGTAATTACACAAAAAGGGTGCATTTTTCTATGTAAAGTGTCTCCCGTGTAATCATGTCAAACCTGTTAAAGTAATGCAGCATATAGCATTTACAATGAGAGTGAAATGTTGCATAATATAAGCGTGTTGTCACTCAGCTAGTAGGAAAAAATGGTGAAAAGTATAGGAGTAGGTGTCTTTAGAGTATGGCAGCTCTCAAGGCTCATTTTGGACCTCAGGGCAAAGAGCTTCACAAACGGAGCAGCGCTCCATGTAACATTTCCAGAGTTAGGGTGATTTCTTAGTTATTGCAGTATGTGCATATGTTCACTCATCTGTCAGAGTGAATGGAGAACTTCTGCATAACACAAAGCTTCAGAACCAAGACATTTTCTGCCAATTACATCATTTACTTCTCCCAGTTCTAAGTCTAAAAGGGATTTGCCATTTTTTGCTGCTATTCCCCAAAGCTTGTCAGATTGTGCGTTGAGTCTCTGCCTAAACCTTCCAACAAAGCACTAAAATATACATTACTGCTTTGTTTAGGATTTGTTTTACCCACCTGCCAATTAGGCACATGATGTGTCTAGCCACAATGTATTATTGATACTTCTAGTCTTTGTTCATGTCACTCTTTCTGAATATGCACCACAATTAGAGGTGAAATGTAAAAATGATTTAGATTCACTTGCAGCTTAAAATGTTTGAATTTCATATTTTAGTTTTATATAATCCAGGAATTATTTCTTTCTTTCCTCATGGGAGTAACCACCTACCAATACATAAATCATTGGTTTTAAAGTAATATAAACAAGTTAAGAAACACTGCAGGTAATCAAATCTTTTTTGTTTTCTTTGTACAAACACTGAAATAATTTGCTTGATGTTTAAAAATATAAGAAAGAAAAGTTACCTGAAAGCTAAAGAACCCTTGGGAAAACTCTAATATTTATGCCTTTTACAATTACTTACAAAATAGATCAGCATTAGTTGTGCCAAATTTTCTTCCAACTAAGACTTTGCCTCCTCAAAGAGAATTTTCTACTCCGTGGTAAACAGTCTTTTTCTATGAAAGTATGATAGAAATTGTCTGTGACAACCGCCACTCAAACTGAGCGGCCCATAACGACAAGAGAGCCAAGAACAGGCTTAATACTATTTATAAATCTCTGAAATGGCAGGGTTTGCAGGAAAGTGTGAAGAAATAAGGGATGGAGGGTAGGAGGTGGAATGTTTTTTTTTTTTTTTCCTCACCCCAAAGCTTCTTATGACCTTAGTGTTCCTCTAGTCTAAACATAGCCCCACTTCGCATACAACTGAGGCTTCAAATCCAGTGGATCCCCTAAACAACCATGCATTTTAATCGGTGCCACACTGGAACACTGCTTTTTTTGTTTATTGGGAATAATCTAAAATTGTTTTCTTTTCTATTTCAGTCTTTAACCATTCAGAATTTTAATATCGTGCTAATCATCTCTATTCCAGCACAAATACTTTCTCTGTTTCTGTAGAGTATGTTCATTAATTTTCCAAGTGAAATATTCCTAATCCCAAAAATAGTTTTATCCTGCACACCATAATTTCAACTCTTGACTCTAAGACTCTTTACTTTTCCAAGAGCACAGCAAGTGTTCAGTCCTACAACATCCAGTTCTAAGAAGTCCCAAAGGATTAACCAGATTATTGAATCACGGCTTTAGATAATACCATCAGTTACAGTTTACTTCTGAGAACAGATGCAAAAAGGGGCAATATGGCAGTGTTGTGAATGTGCTAATGATAGCAGCAGACTTTTCCTCTAAATAAGCAGATGCAGTGAAGTTTGAACAGCTGTCAAACGTGATGAGCGTGACACAAGCGCCTGCAGTGGAAACTGTGGGACTTCCTATGATATAGCAGCCTACACACCAACAGAACATACCAGATGACAAATCATGCTATCTGTGAAACACCTGGCGCTTCTCTTTGAGAGGAGATTCAGGGTGCAGAGGAACTATAATTTAATCAAATGTAGCATGCACAGGTAAAGTATGTATAACAACTCAAAGATTACTAGAAATTACAATGTGAGAGCAAAGTATGTGCAGGTTTATGCCAGCTCACTGTATATGTAGTTAAGACAAGAAATTTTGATGTATTTCTGATGTAACTATGATTGCTGTGTTGTACTGTATATAATACAACCATATTTTCAGTAAAGTTATAGTTCCAAAATGCAGTATACATATATATATATATATATATATACCACACCAGGAAAGACCCTAGGTGCAGGCTGTGCTGAGTTGCCCCAGAGAAAATCCAGCACATAACGGCAGGGTGCAAGATGGATCGCCATAACCAATAGGCTGGCAGGTGTACAAGAACATTATGGCCTGGAAGTTCCGAAGTCAAAATGGGACACAGTTCAAAAGGTGGTGGAGAATGACCAAGCTAAGTTCCTGTGGGACTTCCAGATACATTGTAGTGCATACTGGACATAGTAATAGTTGACAAGCAAAGGTAGAAGGTCATAGTGATTGATGTAGCAATTCCAAGTAATGGCAACATCAAGTAGAAGCAACATGGGAAGCTTGAGAAATACCAAGGGCTGAGATAAGAGCTAGAAAAGATACTGAAGAGCTGAAGTAGGTTGAAATAGAGATGGCTATGGCCCTTCTTGTAGATGGCTTATGTATTTTTAATGAAGTCCAATTTATTGCCGATGTGAACACCCATATAATTTCAATCCTCCACTCTCTCCCCTGGCATTTTGGGTCTTCTGATGTCCTCAACCAGTTCTTTAGTCTTGTCACATTAAGCTGCAGATGGTTATGATAGCACCACTTGACAAAGTTGCCTACCACAGTCTTGCACTCTTCTACACATACACAAACATAGAATTTGGCTTCAAAATACTTAACACATTGGGACAGAATTAAAATTAGATCAAAATGTGTACAGAATATCCCAGTACCACAAGTTTGGAGGCTCCCACATTAAGCAGGCTAATTTGTAGCAAGTGTTATATCATGATTGGGTATGAAAGTAGCCTCCATCAAAGGTTTAGTCTTTGCAAGGAAGGATGGGTCATGGCTCAGCCTTTTGTGCCAACATTTTTGAGAGTTTTGTGAATGTATTCAAAAGGAACATTTTTCAATACAAGATTGTAGAGAATTTAGGTCTTTCAAAATCTCAGTGCATAATATTGTGAAAAGATTCGTAGAATTCAGAGACATCTTGGTGTTAACAGTCTGTTGCTGCATCCAGATATGCAACTTGAAACTCTATTACCCAATGAGGAAGCCATACATCAACTAGTTTTCCAGGCCCAAGCTCATTTCATATGGAATGACAAATGGTGAACCCACGAGTTGTGGTCATGTGAGTCCACATTTCATGGTGTTCAGGAAAAGAACATGTGTCAAGTCCTCAATGCCAAAGATGAAATTGAGCATCCTCATTATCAGCAAAAGGTTCAAAAGGCAGCATTTTGTGATGGTATGGTGGTGCATCAGTGTGAACAGCATGGCTCAGTTGCATGTATGTGCCTCTTGGGCAAATTTTAGAATTTCAGCGAGACATATGTTGCCATCAAGGCAATGTCTGTTCCTGGGACATCCATGCTTATTTCAGCAGGACAATGCCAGACTACAATATGTATGGGCAGCTTCATAGATATGGTGAACTGGCCTGATGCCAGTCCGAATCTATCTCCTACTGAAAATTTATGGTGTATCATGAGGGGGAGACTCAGACAATGGATCGCAGACTGCTGAGCTGCTGAAGTGTTATAGCAAAAGACGGTGGACAAGAATTCCAAATGCAAAGCTCTAACTGTCAGTTCCAAACCCATTAAAAAGTGTTATTTAAAGGAGAGCTGCTGAAACACAATGGTAAACATGCCTCTGTTCCAACTTTTGTTCATTGTGTTGCAGCCATTAAATTCTTAACTTGTGTACATTTACAGTTCTAAATACCAGTAAACCTACTGAAAAATCT
This sequence comes from Etroplus canarensis, assembly GCA_015106775.1. NCBI lineage: Eukaryota > Metazoa > Chordata > Actinopteri > Cichliformes > Cichlidae > Etroplus > Etroplus canarensis. The sequence goes on from VUQH01009664.1 coordinate 43,426, forward strand.
TTTCTTTGAACTTATATATATCATAGATTTTTATTTTTACTGTCATTTGGAAAATGTCTAAATTTATCTGGAAATGGTTGTACATTTATTGTATCTTAAATGTCACAAATTTTATCAGACTACCACCACTATTGCTTACCTTCTGTGGAAAACGTACTGATACAGATAATTTTGTTTTTGTGTGCTGTGTGTGTGTGTGTGTGTGTGTGTGTGTGTGTGTGTGTGTGTGTGTGTGTGTGTATGTGTGTGTATATTTGACATATATGCCACCACCACAAAACAATGATGTGGAGCAGTTTTGCTTACACTGCTCAAAGCAATGGAAAATTACATTTAAGACAGTATGTCCTTCAAGCAACACTGTTCTTTTACTCAAGGTAACCCATGGAGGACACATTTTCAGGTGGAATTACTCCCCCCCACCCAAGACATTTGCATTTGCTGCTTACATGTACATATACATATATTACGTGTACACTACTGTGCTAAAATTTTCAGGCTTTCAAAATAATGCTATTAATAATTATTTCATCCTTTGACTTGGACCATTTCAGCAAAGCTTTGCTCATGATACAACAGAATGTATGCCTTTAAGATCAGAACTATGCCATACCATCTGTTGCAGGACCTCAAAAGAGCTTAAAGCATTATCACAGTATTGTTGAAAATTTAGCGAGTAATTGTATGCAGCTAGTCTTTGTAAGATTATGTTTCTGCAGTTTCCTTTCAAAATAAAAAATCAGCATACTTAAGGATGTCATACTAACAAAACAATAGTTAGATGTCAAACTGCGACCTCAGAATGTCAGTGCTGAAGCAAAAAGAAATGTCTTTATAATGATAGAATGCTTGTTTTGCTTTTCCCAATCTTTATGAAGATAATTTATTTTACATATTTTGCTGCTGTGAGAGGCCTGCACATTGTCTTTCAAAACAATAGGGAATGTCAACATCACATCATGCAACACAACAATACTTTTAGAATAAAATGTTCTTAGTAGTCATGATGTAGATTAATTATTTGCATCCCCTTTTCCAGTGTGATTGCTACATACCCAACATCTCCTTTAAAATATATTGTAGAAATAGAACATTATGCTGTCTCATTAAAAAGAATAAAAAACCACCACAGGATCAACTGCATTGCAATTAAAATTTTATCATCTACATTAGCTGCATTTAAATGGTGGTAATCATCCTCATGATAAGCAGTGACTAGGGGTTCTCTGAGTAAAATCATATAGATTCTATTGGAACAAGCCGATGCTGTTAATCAGTGACAAATAAGAGGGTCTTTACAGCCTCAAACATACATAAGAGAAAATGAAGGGCAGATTTTTAAAAAAATGTTGTCTAATGTGATACCAACTCCGAATCAATGAGGTGTATTAAAAAAACAAAAAACAAAACATGTATTTCATCACAGGAATATTGCATAAGCTTGGCAACAATAATAACTTTAAACAACCCTTCAAGCTAAAACTGCAGATTTTTACATGTCTATCGACTATTTAAGCG
>VUQH01009668.1:6542-23085 GCA_015106775.1 Etroplus canarensis
TTAAAAATTTTTTTTTTTTGTAAAAAAAAAAAAAAAAAAAAAAAAAACATCTCAGCTTATTAATTTTATTTTACTTTTGAAAGTAATTAACCATTTTCATTTAAGGAATATGCTTTTAAAAAAGTTACATACATATAATAAAACTAACAGTACAATAATGTAAAAGCCTTGCATTTCTCTTCTTTAAATAAAAGTACATTCATACATTCATATTTTTAGCAAAACGTATAGAGACCAAAGGCTAAAATACTTGTCATACAATAATTGTAAACTGATTAGCAGGATCTTAATAGGATGTGAATGTTTAAAGTAATTGACAGCGAATAAAAATAATGATCACTTGCAACCCCATATTTTAATAAAGCTGCATGCAGCAACAAATAAACAAAGCAGGTCAGCAGTGCAAAGTCAATTTGATCTTAGCATGTTAAAAGCATGGCTTGAGGCACTGATAGTAAAAACGCATTTTTTCTTATGGAAGCACTCCCATCTGGTGCCAAGGACTAAGATGTGAGGAGAGAAATCAAGCGTGTGCAATTTGTGAAATGAGAAAGGGGCAAGTTTTGTGTGAACACATACAACAGTTGCTGAGATCCTGTTTAATTTCAATTGGCTGTAACAATCTAACAGTTTTAAAACCTAAGGCTCATTTAGTAACTTTTCTGACACTTGGTCTGAAGTTAATCTGTTCCAATTTATGTTTTCAAAACTTTTTTGATAAAATCCAATATGGTAGTCGTTTCAATTATTTGATTTCACAGTTTACAATTTCTTATCCTTGGGTCTTCTGAGCTATTAGGCAAATACATCAACAGTTAGGCATAACCAAATAACTACAAAAATGCACTTACTCAAACTGAGATCCCAGTTCCATTACCAAACTTGATTTTGATGGAGCAAAGCATGGCCAAGACGAGATGTCATTTTCTGTTTGTCGCCTTCACCCCTGATTTTGCCTGGGCTGTGGTGGGCACCTGTTTTTCAAAATCCAAAAAAGAAAAATCATACTTAATGTGAGGCTTTGTCTGAAGTTTGAATCTCTAACAGTTTTGGTGACAACTGGAAACCATAATGGCGTGTGATTCCAAATGGAGAAAACTGACATAGGGGTCAGCTCATTTCTGAAAATCAGGAGTAAGCCAAAAGTTTTGTCCATGCAACTCAAACTTTAAACCAGTGATCAGGCTTGAGTTTTGAAGGTGTAGATATAAAGCTGGTGAGAAGAATCAGGGCATTCCAGTCCCCAATCAGTTTCCTGATTTTTACAAATTTTTACTATTATGGTTCTAGTGGCTACAAAAAAAAAGATGTGGAAAACATGTGGAAACATTATGGGTGCCTTGCTTTGCCATTAATTATTTCTGGATCCTTTGAAATCATGACTTTGTTTTTAGGTTTAGTCTTAATGAGGATATAAGAACCAAGGCTTAGTCTGAAGTTTGACACATGAAAACAACATGATTAAAATCTAACTGCCTCTTCACATCTCACACTTATTTTTCCATTTCTGTCATTTTCTGCAGGGGAAGCTTGGTGAGCCAGGTGAAGCTGGGCCTAAGGGATTTCCAGTAAGTGATTGCGTCTAACAAAGCTCTTGTTTAGGTCAGTCTGAATTTTTAGGGTTTGCACATTTTTGGGGAACAGTAGTGGATCAAACAGGCTCGTATGATTTATCTTGTGGGTGTTGTAGGGTTTTAAAATGTTTATAAGTAGCATTAATGTGGGTTTTACAAATGACACTTATTTTCAGGGTGTCCAAGGATCCTCTGGACCTCCAGGGACCAAAGGAATTGCAGGAGAGCCAGTGAGTTTATTGATTTTGGTTTTTGATAGTGAACTTCAGTTGCGCTAACAATAGCTGCTGTAGTTGGTCATGTTTTCACTCTGGTATTTACTCCATGTGGTTTAATTTTGCAAAATTTTGGTTCTAGCAGAATGTTTTAGAAGATACGGTCATAAATTGGTGTCTCATTATCGAATATAACTGAGTTTTCCAGCACCAACTATGCACCCTTCATGCCCCTTCATATTTAAAATGATTTTTTTGGCTCTTTTATCCAATTTTTCTTAGAAATCTTTATTTTGCTCGAAAAAGCCTTGGACAGCCTAATCCTCTTTCTTTCATTCTGCCCAAGTCTCACAGACACAAGCAGAGAAGTAGTAAGTTGAAGACAAGTTGATTTACACCATCTCCTTCCTCCTTCCCTGGCAGCTTTATTGTAGCCTGAATGTGTGTCTATAATACCAGGCCAGTTTTTATATCTTTCAGGAGCTTTAGCTCAGTGTTGTGGTGGCTCTTAGCCCTTCAGATTAACTTATCTTCACAAATCCACACTTTCTGCCTATTTCTTGTTCCTTTTCACATTTTTTAAACCTTTAATGTCACTTTCAGAGGTTTGTCCAAGATTAGAAAATGCTCTTAACCTCTTTATTGATGCCTCTGTTTTGTTGCCGCAGGGACCGACAGGGCCACCAGGAACGATAGGGCCATTTGGGGAGCTGGGGCTGAGGGTAAGTTGATCACACAACTGGCGTAAAAACTCAAACTGACTTTAACATTTGCAAGGGATAATAAATGCCACCACTGTTTCTGACAGGGGCCACCGGGAAAAACGGGAGAGAGAGGATTGCCTGGTGAACCTGGAGAGAAGGTAAAGGGGATGGTGTGTTGTTGAAATTACACCTTTTGATTTAAATTAGGGCATCAAAACAGCTTTTCCTGCAAATGATGGCCAGTCGTGGAGCTCTTCATGTTCTATGAAATCACACAGTATCACTGTCTCTCACCTGTGAAGCTCTCACAAGTTTTTGCTTTACATTGTTTTGGATCCTTTTGAACAGTACAGTTTTATAAAACCCTGTTTCCCCAACAGTTTGGGCACTTTGTAGGCTGTAAATAAAAACAGAATACAGTGATCTGCAAAGAAATTAAGCTCCATTTTAATCGTAATCATACGTAGTTCTGGACTACAGGCAGATAAGTTTTGCCACTAGATGGTTTCTTAAAGAGTGGTGTTGAAATATGTGCAAATGACCACGTTACTCCAACACTTGTATATATTATTCAGCATTAATGGTACCTTTACAGATTTGTCCATGTCACATGCGCTAAAGTTCCCCAATACCATCAGGGATGTCAGATGGTCCCACTCATTCTTTAGCCCAGAAGATGTGGTTTTACATGACTTCCAAAAAATAATTAAATATTTTGATTCATCAGACCACAGGATTTTTTTCCCCTTTTTCCATCCTCAGTGAGCTCAGACCCAGAAGACAGCAGTGCCTCTGGATTTTTTTTTATATATGGTTGTCCTTTTGGATTATAGTTTTAACTTGCATTTGTAGATTCAAAGATAAACTGTGTTCACTGACAGTGGTTTTCAAAAGTGTACCTGAGCACATGTGGTACATTGCACTACAGAATCATGTTTGCTTTTATTGCAGTGCTGTCTGTGAGTCTGAAGATCACAGCCTTTCAAGGCTCTTCATTACATACTGTACAGGGATTACAGATTCCAGATTCTCTGAATGTTTTAATCATTCTATCTACAGTAATTCAGTTCATTTAAATGTTATTTATATGGTGCCAGTTTACAACAAGAGTCACCTTGTGGTGCTTTATATTGTGAGGTGAAGACCCTAAAATATTAGAGAACACCAACAATGAGATGATTAAAAATAGAGAAACATTATTATATGATGAAATTATCAGAACTGCTGCTGTTTCCACTGCAACTACTTCATGTCATTATGATGCAAAAATTTGACACTATTGAATTTTGAGGTTTTTTCCATGAGCTCAGAAATGGATTCACTTTTCAGCTATTTTGAAGATAGAAATTTGCCACTAGGTGGCCGTTTGTGTGAATTTTTTTACGTTTTTAGCCAAACCTCTGTAACTATTCATCTGATCTCGACAAAACAAAGACCAAATTGATCGTGAAATCATTTACTTTCATGATAACACTATTCGACCAGAGCCACTGCAAGTCCTTGGTGTGACCACAATAATGCATGAAGAAATTGGAGTCAGATCATGAAGAAATGGGGGCTTTTCGGGGATAGATCTTTAGTGGCCACAACACATATGTTTTCTTTAAACTATTTTCAGCTGAATGTAGGGTTTAATTGACTTGCAAATATTTGTTTACCTTTTTATTTACAATTTACATGGGGTTACAATTTTTTCTGAAAATTGCATTTTATACTGCCAAGAAAAACACTCCATAGATAATATGGAATGGAAAGATGATGTGACATTTTACACCGTACATTCACACTCAAGTTAAGAGGGCATTCTCCTGCAGTATCTAACTGCTGGAGCACAGCTGCAACTGCTCTGTGTGGCTGTGATGGGTAAGGTTGTGGGTAAATGTTTAGACTTATATTGCAGTTTAGTCATTTGGTACTTTGGATATAGTTAAGTCCATAAAGTTTGGGACAATTACACTTTTTTTTTGTAATTTTGCCCCAGTACACCTCCATAGGGAATTAAAACTTAAACAGTCAAAATGTGATTACACCTGGCCAGGCATTCTTTCTTTTTAAGAATGTTCCAGATCTTTGTTTTGGCCTCTGCTTAAGTTTTTGCCATCTCTTTCTTCTGGTTTTTCAGCCTAATGATGGCCTCCTACACTTGCATCAACATCCCTTTTAGTATGCAGCTACCAAATGCAGGTTCAGCACTTGGAATCAACTCCAGATATTTTATGTGCTTAGTTTATCATGAAAACTTTTTGTCAGTCAATTGTCCCATTACCTTTGAACCAATGAAAAAGTAGACTACAGAGTAAAGTTGAAAGTCTGTAAAGAGTGTGTGGCGAGATAAGTGTTACTCATTTGACCTTTCAGTGGATTTGATGCTGTAGCTGATGCACAACAATAACCTCTGTGTTGCAGTGTGCAACAATTCTACCCAACTGAAAATTATATTGGATTTAGAGCTGACAAGATGTAAGATAAGATTAGACTTATGACTGAAATATCAGGGTTTTTAGAGCAGGAACACTACTGCCAAAGCCGTAGAAACTGCTTACTGTATATGTGGCTGTGGTTTAGCTGTAGGCTACTAACCCACTTCATGTACCTACCTTGCCATTGTTAATGATTCCACTAGCAGTTCCACAATCAGAAAACTACACCAGTTTCACTGTTGGATGAAATGGTGAGAAAAAGTTATTACTTACTACTTAAGTTAAACTATTATTTTCCACAAATTTCAATTCTGTACTCAAAAAAGTAAATTTCACTCTCCATAGTAAATAGAGCTGCTAAAATTACCCTATTGGTATCAAAGCTTGTATTTTAGGATGTGTAGCACACCAACAATAGCGTAACAGTTGTTTCATTTTTTGACAGGGTGTTATTGGTCTGCCCGGCAACATTGGGGAACAGGGCTTGATTGGCCAGAGAGTGAGTTTCCCACGTTTTCTTCCTGTGATATTTTAATGATGTAAATTGCATTGGATTCACTCTGTAAAAAGTATGCACATCACTTGCAATAACAACTAAACAAAGTGTCTGTGATTCAGCATGTGATCAAATATAAGTTTCCCAATGTTCTGTTTGCATCACATCTGTTTTTGTTTCCCTTTGATTACTGTCTCTGTCAAACTGAAACAAATGCAACCATAATATTTTTGTGATTTGTCTTTTAGGGTGAGCCAGGCATTGATGGTGAGGCTGGACCAAGTGGACCTGATGGAGTCAAGGCAAGTATGAAAATGCATACTGTGATATGCATTGTTTAAAAAACCAAAACTTTTTAATGACTAACTTTTTAAATTGTACAGCCAATAGTTCCAGGGTAAATGTAAACACTTTAATTAAGTCTTTGGCCAGAAGTCAGATCTGAAGAAATGTTATCTTGAAACTGTCTGTGAACTCATTGAACTTTCCTGTTTACTGTAGCAGCTTATTGTAATTAGAGCAAGTGGAGCATTGTTTCTGAGATATTGGCCTTGGAGTGCACTGCGTTGACGCTTAGTGAAAACAGATAGTGGAGCTATTTTAGGAGCGCTGTTGCCCTGTTGTCTGGCAAATATTGTAGCAGAAAAAATAAAAGAAAGAAAGAAAGGCATAAAAGTGTGCCTAATCAGCAAAGCCAAACTGTTGGAAGTATGGCTGACAGACCTACAAAGTCCTTTTTGCTTTGTCATGGTGGTAAAAAGTGAGCCCAGAACAGTGAGGATTAGAAGAATTAACCTGAGGTTATTTTCATCGTCATGCTGTACATGACTTTTTATTCTGTTCAGCAAACTACTTTGAACGCTTCCTGGCCATGGTGCAGCTACTACTAAAGATTAGCAGCTTTTGCCATTATTTGAGGAATAAAAGTGAAATGAACATCAGAGCATTGTCATGGTTTATAGTGGTATTAAATTTTAAAATATAAAGTTTAAAATCAGCAAATAATCATAAGATTAAACTTTTATAAACAAAATCTCCCAAAAATGGGAGTAATTGTGATAATTAGACATGTTATGGCCTGAATTACGTATATTTTTTCATTTAAAAAACTTGCAATATTGCCTTACAGAAGAAAGCCAAACTGCTTGCAGACCCACCAGCTGCTTTTGGTTTTGAGAATGTGGTCAAATTTGTCCAGCTTAGCCAGAAAAATGCTGCTCGTGGCATTGAATTTATTAAGGACTAAATGAGCTTTCTCTTTGAGAACTATAATCAAATATATCTTTTGTGGATAATAGTTGTTGTATAGCACTTGAAAAAAGAGCTTCACAATGAAGGCAAAGATCACATGAAACAGCATAAAATACACTGAACCTCAGTAAAAGTATAAAACTACACTAATAAAACAGATCAAACGAGGGTCATATACAACATAAAACACATAAAAATCCCGTAAAAGATAACAGAAATACTAAAGAAGCTACATTAAGCTTAAAAATGGTCAGAGCCTTTGAGTGTTAATTCAGAGGTTCCATCCCTATTAGTCCTGAGTCATGAACACATAGCATGTCTCTGTCCAGGATCTCAAAATGCCAGCGTGGTTGTAGACTGATAAAAGAGCAGTGATACACTGGGAGGTGGCCCATGCCTTGCCAAGTAATTAAAAGAATCTTAAAATTGATTCTAAAACTTACTGGAAGCAAGTGTAAAATGGCCAGATCAGGAGTAATGAGTCCCGCTGTACATTGTCTGTTAATAAATATAGATTGATCATTTTTAAAATCAAAGTTTTAATTAAGGTAAAACTTTTTTGAGTATTTTGGTAGGGATGGAGTCTTAAAGATGTGGTGATGAAAAAAGTGGCAGTAGCTCAAAGCAGAAGTAGTCTGGTCAGGTCTGGATCTAAACAAGTCTAAATATGTCACAGTTGAGGGAAAGATGAAATTCTTTTCTTCCCAAATAGATCTAATTTTATTTGTGTGTCTCCATAGTGTAGTGGCTTACACATTTGCCTTACAAGCAAAAGGTCCCTGGTCAATTCCACATGGGCTCCATCAGGAAGGGCATCCAGTGTAAAATCTATATCAAATTACTGATGCAGAATAATGTGAAAATACAAGGTAGCAGCTGAAGGTGTTTTAGTTCTAATTTTATTTGTAAAGAACTTCATGATGTCAGTACTACTGAGCGTTAAAGGACTACAAGGCTCAACAGAGCTATGACGTTGTCAGCCTGGCTACAGTGCTGAAAAGAAACCTGGAATCATTCTTGGTTTTCCTCTATTAATATTGAATTATATGCTCAGCTCTTTAGGGTCAATGTGTGATCCTTGGTGATTCGTCTTAAGTTCAGTTTTGCATTCTATTTACATACTTGGGCTTGTCATTGATTTTAATTCTAATGCTTCAAACAGACATCAAGAAGCCTTGCTATGCCTTTTCTTAAAAATATTGTAAGACAGCAAGACAGGTAGACTTTCATAGAAGACAGCTTTTCTGCTGTAAAATTTTAGACAGCCAAGAAATTATTTCAGTGAAATTGTAGCAAACCTGCCCCTCTTATAATTTCTGATGATGTAACATCATATTTACTACTGAGCTTTGTCCTACTTTTTTATGACACGTGATGCTCTGGGAGATCATACACCTTGCAGAACATGTCAAGTCACATTGACTCAAGTCTCAAGTGACATTTTCTTTTTTCATCTTGGAAATATTTCCAATACACTGCCTGTTGTGTCTAATAAATTAGTCATGCTTTTGTGTCATTCTGGCATAACTACTGTAGCTCTGTTTACATGCCTGAGCTGTCACTGTGGAAACTGCAGCTATCTCATAGTGTTGCAGCAAGAGTTTTGTATACAGTCAGCTATAAAGCTTGCGTTTTCTACATCTGGGCTTCTTTTAATGCCTGGATGTACTAAATACAAATTAAGATTTTAGTTATAACATGCCATGCTTTTCAGAATCAAATGCCCTAGACTTGTAGCTATTGAGTCCATCCATTACAAGCAGGCATCTGTGCTTTTTGGATATCATAAGTGTTTTATACTATACTGTAAAGTATTTTCATAATGATATTTCACTTAAATATATCAAAATACAACAGCCTATAATACTGGCTAAGGTTGATTGTAATTATTGCTAAAATATATTTAATTGTCAAAATAGTCCAGTTATTATTATCTGTCAGCTGTATGATCATCATTTTTTTCTTTTTATTGGACTTGTACTACTGTTCCCAGGGTGAAAAGGGGGATCCTGGCCCCGAGGGTGCCACAGGAGACAGGGGTGAAATTGGCCTGAAAGGAAAGGAAGGACTACCTGGGCCTCCTGGACTGGTGGGGGTGAGGGTGAGTGTCTTAGCAGCCAGGTCCAGATTTCATCCAGTTCCAATAAAAAGACAGCTCTTTCGGTCCACTACAGCCCTGTTTGATTTTCTTTTACCAGGGTCAAGAGGGTAAACCTGGCAAAATTGGAGAAAGAGGAAGGCCAGGAGAAAAGGTTTGTCAGTTCACTTGCTTGAAGCGAAACGCACCTTTCATTCTTGGATGTCTGTCAATTTACTATCTTGCTCTGGGAGTTAAAATGTTCTCTGCTGTAGCAGTAAACAAACAGAAAGGTCGGTAACCTCCGTAAGCACAACACTGGAGGTGCTTGTCAAGTAGAGTTTTAGCATTAGATGTTTGATTTATCGAACTAACTGCACCACTGTTCAGGGCTACTTGTATGCTCAGTGAATTGCTGCTAATAGTGGCCGTTCTCCAGGGGAGCAAGGGTCACCAAGGTCACCTGGGTGAGACTGGGCCAGTTGGTGAGCAGGGAGAGCCAGGATTTGTTGGGCAGAAGGGAGCTAGAGGTACCATCGGACCAGTGGTAAGTTCTTCCCCAAAGGACTGAAGACCTTAATTAGAGTGTATACATGGGCTAAATGCATATATCTCTTCAGGGTGCTCCAGGGAGAATGGGCCAACAAGGAGATCCAGGCATATCAGGTTACCAGGTAAGCCTTTGTTTGGAGTATTTAATAATGAGAAGTTGTCTAAGTAAGAGAGACAGAATACTTTTAAAGCTAAGCAAATGTTTTTTAACATGCTGGAATTTGGATTTGATTGCCATTCTTTTTAACATTGACAATCACAATGTTTGAATCGCTAAAATAAAAACATTTGAACTTTCTATTTCTGTAGCCTTTTTTTCAGTGTGTCTGCACATCCCAGTGTAAAATCAGTTATGGCTAGAACATAGAACCAAACAGTAACAAAGAGCTTCCATTGATGTGCTAAACTACTGAGAAATGTTAAGCAATTAAAGGTATAAAAAGTGTTTTGGTTTTTTTTGTAATGATGTCTCCGCTAGGTCTGTATGTCATACAGAACATTAGGGAATGATACTATTTGTGAGCAGATACTGTGCTTTTATTATTCTGGTGCTGTTGCTATAGGATGAAGCTTCTCTGTTGGTGTCGTATATTTAGTTTGTTAACAGCCATATATATGTTTTTGTTCTCTATGTGTTTTAGGTCTTAAAATTCATATCTCATGAGGCATATCCCAGATTGAAATATGACTTAGTTAATGTTAGTTAATGCATAGTTAATGACACTGGTATAATGTGTATTAAGACCAATTACCACTTCAGGAAAGAAAGCAACCACACACAAAGATAATATGTTTATGTTAGTGCAGTTTTTTGATTTAATTTATTTTTCATTTCTTATGCAAACCCCATATCCAGAAAAGTTGGGATATTTTACTAAAGGCAGTGAAAACTAAAATCTGTAATATGGTAATTCCAGTGAACCTTTGTTTAACTGAGTAAAGTACAAAGAAAAGATTTTCAACAGTTTTTCTCACTAACTTAATAGTATTCTGTAAGTGTGCGGATATTTGGAATTTGATGGCAGCAACACACTCAACAAAAGTTGGGACAGAGTTAAAATAAGATTGAGAAATGCACAGAATATTTAAGTAACATCAGTTTGGAAGACTCCACATTAAGCAGGCTGTTTGGGAGCAGGACAGGTATTATGACTGGGTATAAAAGTAGCATCTGCCAAGGACTCTATCAAGGATGGGTCATGGCTCACCACTTTGAGCTGAAATGTAGGAGAGTAGTGAGAGAATGGTTACTCAGTTCAAAAGGAACATTTCTCAGTGCAAGATTACAGAGAATTTAGGTATTTTATAATCTACAGTGCATAATATTGTAAAAATATTCACAGAATTCAGAGACATCTTAAAAGGCAGGGATCTTGCACATGATCCTCCAGCCCTCAGGCAATCTTGCCTATGAAACCATCATGCTGCTGCTCATGATTGTCACTTAACACAAACCATCGCTACTTCCAGAAATGCAACGTGAAACTGTATTACAAGGATGAAGCCGTCCATCAACTCTATGCAGAAAGGCTGGTTGAATTCTCTGGGCCCAAGCTCATCTTAGATAGACTGAAAAACTGTGGAACTGTGTGTTGTGGTCAGATGAGTCCACATTTCTGCTTGCTTTCAGAAGAAAAAAAAAAGGTTAAGTTTCCGTGCCAAAGATGAAAATGGCCGTCCACATTGTTTAAAAGCGAAAGGTGCAAAAGTCAGCATGCATGGGGGTGCATCTGTGCTGGTGAGTTGTATGTATGTGAAATTACCAGACTCTGAGGCATATATTTGGAGATTTTAGAGAGACTTATGCTGCCGTCAAGGTGACATATCTTCCTGGGATGTCAGAATGAGAAACCTTTATCCATGCTTATTTCAGCATGACAATGCCAGACCACATCCTGTACAGGCTGCAACAGTGTGGCTTCATAGACACATAGTATGTCTGCTTGATTGACCTGCTGTCAGTTCAGATCTATCTCCTGTTGAAAATACTGTATGTGGTGCATCATGAATGGAGAATCAGACAATGGACTATGAACTGTTGAGTAGTTAAAGTGCCCAGAGTGGACAAACAAGAATGGACGAGAATTGCAAAACTACAACAATTAGTACCTTCAGTTCCACAATGATTAAAAAGTGCTCTTAAAAGGAAAGGTGATGTAACACAATGGTAAACATGTCTTTGTCTAACTTTTGTTGTCATCAAATTCTAAAACTGAATATTTACAAAATGCAATCAATTTGGTCAGTAAAACTATTGAAAATCTTTTCTTTGTACTTCTGTCAGTTAAATAAAGGTTCACATGAATTACCATGCCACAGATTTTTGTTTGTATTGCCTTCCGGAAAATATCTCAGCTTTTCTGGAAATGGGGTTTGTATAAAGAAGATAATAGTAATATTGATGAACTGCACCATTCTATGCACATAATATATTGAAGTTAAGATTGGGGTGATACATCAGTCTTTTAGATTGTTGACACACATGACCACTGCTTGACTGACAAATATGAAAACTGAAGCTGAAGTTATGGCCAGTGCCATAGTTTTCTGAAGTTTTATCCAAATTTGTGTGGTTCTGTATCTCATGAATATGTCACACTGTATATCACTTAAGCTGAATGCTTACCTTTTTTATTGCCATAGGGTCACATGGGATCACCTGGTCCACCGGGACCTTCTGGACCCATAGGAGTAAAGGTATAGTCCCACTCTTGTTTGCTGTCCGCCCGTTGCTCTTTGTGTCTAATGAGTTCTGTTGGTCTGTAATTGTTAACTAACAATGTAAAACTGTTGTGCAGCACACTGTCTTTGAGTCTGACTTCTTGTTGTTTTTTTGGATGCACTGAAACCTAAGTTGTTTCCCTAATTAGTGCTTCCTGTGTCTGTCTTGCTGTCCTTGGAATATCCCCAAAGTCATCCCTAATTTGATCAGTGATATGGAGTAGGACACACCCAATTAACTCAGTGTATCAGTTGTATATAATTAGCCAAGCACCTGGACTCCTCTGCCCATGATTTTGCCTCGTAATTTGTGTTTATCTGACAGGAGCAGCACACAATATAACTCACTGCACCGGAGTGTTAGTGAAACACTAATTTGCATTTTTTTAGTCCCTTGACAGAAGTCATCTGGATGTGGATATTTGTCATTTTTCCTTTGCCAATATCTTAGATGTAATGGCTATGCTTGCTCTCTAATTAAATCAATACCATCCAATCACATGGATGACTGCCAAATTTATATCAGTAAAGCTTACAGCAGATATGTTACAGTTCTGTTTTTATCACTTTTTCTACAGTATAATTCTTGTCTGTGGCCATCTCTAATTATACTTCTGTTTTTATTTTCCTTTTTGTGCTCTTCAAATGTTTCATTTTATACATGCACAGCACATATCTATTAAAATTATACACACATCCATGGCTATTGTTTAATGAATCTCATAAAAACCCTTGAACGAATATTGGCTCCATTTATGTAAAATGGAATCATTGTGGGTAATAGTGCATGTAATGATTTGCCATTCATATAAAGAGAGCGAGCCATGTGTTTCAAACAAAGCATGCACTGATTTTGCACAGACCACTAGATTTAAGGGAAATTCCTCTGATTGTGGTTGTTTATTACTCTGTTGCTCATTTAGGGTGAACAGGGAGACGACAGCAAGGTAGAAGGTCTCCCAGGTCCCCAAGGTGACAAAGTGAGTTTCCTACGTATATCAATATTTTAGTTGCTGTTTGTTTTGGATTGTTTATTATGTTTTTTCTTTTTTAACCCAGGGTCCTCCTGGAGGCAGAGGAGACAGAGGAGCGTCAGGTGACCCTGGACATACTGTAAGTAGATATTTTTTTAAATTTAAGTGACATGTTTCCTTTTTTACATCATCTTTGCTGTAAACTGGGTTCAAGTAATGTTAAAATAAAGAAAACACAAATTTTCAGGGTCAAATAGGTGTTGATGGAGCAAGAGGGGAACCTGGTGCCCCTGGGCTTCCTGTAAGTATCCCTTTTCTATCTCCTAAACTCAGCTGTATAAACACCGTATATTGTCCATGAAAAAAATCTGTGATCTTCACATCAAACACTAATCATCACTTCAGGGAGATCCTGGGCCAAAAGGACGACCAGGGCTAAAAGGATCCAAAGGTGATCAAGTAAGGACATAAACAGTTGCATGAGTTTAAGTTCATGAGAAACTTCATCTCTTTATGCAGTAGTAGTGGGCTGCATTTTCTGTTATGCCTCCATATCAGAACTGTGACACACTAACTCTTTACATTCCAGGGTCAGAAAGGAAAATCAGGAGCAACAGGTGCACCTGGGACCAAAGGACCACCAGTGAGTTGGACAAATTTCTCACTTTCTATACAGTCAAACCTAACTTTGTCAGGTCACATATTTAAAACCAAACATTAACATAAGGTTTTCTGATCATCCTAGGGACCTGAGGGTCCTTCTGGCCCACGTGGGGTTGTGGGCAGGGAGGGACTGGAGGGTCCACCTGGTATGGATGGGCAGCCAGGGAAAGATGGAAGCAAAGGAGTCAAGGTGAAGACACTGTCAATGATGCCTAGTTCAATGAATGAAAAGAAAAATATTGTAACATTGCTCATCAAGCATCTTCTATATTTAGGGGGAGCAAGGAGAAGATGGAGAAGTAGGCTTACCTGGAAAACCTGGGCAGCAGGGTGAAAACGGTGTGACAGGACTTCCTGGAAGTCAAGGATCATTTGGTCCAAAGGTAGTTATGATGAAATGATGGCTAAAAGTTTGCACTGCTTTCCTCATATTCAATACAAACATGTTAACTTATATAACACAAGAATCTTTATAGACTGCACTGCAGGCAAATTTATTGCTGATATGATTAGTAATTGCCAGAAAGCTTTAATCTGCTGGAAATGCCTCCCTCAGCAACATAATACTGCCTTTATGTGTGGAGCCTTTTTTAATTTCAAAGGCAAAACTCTGCATTAAATCTTTATACCGTCTCTCAAAAGACCTACTATCCAGTGCAATAATTTTTGGAAGTCTGTGTTGGAAAATATCAATGAGTTGGCACAGTCTTTGTGTGCGCGTCCATGCCAATATTATATAAAATGCAAATATGCATGACTGTGACAAACACAGAGAAGCTTTTATGAGATCTGTAGTATTGGGCAGTTTTCCCCTCAGTGCCCCTGATCAGGGCCTCAAGTTGCGTTCTGATTTGGTCATATTTGATGATCTAAACATAAACATTTAGTGTTTTGACAGTTTATGAGGTGAACTGTAACTTGGTTCTCCTATATACAAATCAAAATCGATTTTAAGTGGCACCAGAGGGAAATACATGAGAAAGCACTAGCCAAATGTAACTGTGTTTTAGGTTAAGTTTTGGCAGTCATGCTTCCTACTTGGTCAGGGATCTGAATAAATGCAATTAGCAGTGAGTATTAATGGAAAAAGTGAAGGATCAGGAAGTAGCAGCTTTCTGAACTATAGTGGCTTCTGCAAGTTTAAGTGTATATGCAGAGCTTGTGACTCGGAAATGAGGAGGATGTTCACATGATTGCCTTTGTTCTACAGGGTGAGAAGGGTGTGCCAGGCCAAACTGGTCCATCAGGGAGGAGAGGCTCCATTGGCGGGATGGGATTGCCAGGAAAACAAGGAGTTCTGGGAGCTAAAGGGCAACAAGTGGGCACTGATTTCTTTATTATAACTCAAATTCCTTCACAGTTACAGCATTTGTTTGCTGTGCAATAAAAACCATACTTTCCCTTCTTTCTGTATATTAGGGGGACACTGGCAAACAAGGATTTCCAGGGGTGTTGGGTCTGTTTGGACCAAAGGTAAGCCCCTAAGCATTCTCTATTCACCACCAAAGTGATGACCTCAGATCAAAGTTTTATTTTTTGTCAAATCTGAGTAAAGTTCTTAGGCTTATGACATGACTGTGAGACAAATAAAAATAATTTCTGGGTTAAATTTACCCTAAGGCTGGAGAAGTTTTTTAAAGTTTAAAAGTCTAACATTTTTAAGAGGTACATAATGTATTATTTTTTGGGAAGATTAGGCATGAAAGCTGTTTGGTATTACTGTAACATGCCCCAGGATGACATCTGCTACACCATAAGTTTTACTTACAGCACTGCTGCACCATACATCATTACAAGCTGAAGAAACTGAGCAGACTTTATTGGAGTCTGAGTCTTTAATTTAAAACCCTGAGAGTGATGTTGGATATATTCCTGCAGTGGGAGTTGAACGGGAGTGTCGAGCACATGAGCTTTGCTTTCATGTTTAGTACAGTTTCTAATGGTTGTTCTCACTCAGAAGAAATAGCTAATAATAGTTAAAGCATGTCAAGTCCTGGACTGATTCTGTTTGTAATGTCAGCAATATTTATTATTATTATTATTATTATTATTGTTATTTTTGTAAAGAGCAAAAGAGATTAAACAGGCTACACGTTTCCAATTCCTCAGGACTACAATATCAATCAATTTTAGAGAGTTTTTGTTTTTGTAAAGGCACTTTTATGGCCAGCATTAATAAAGCTGATGAATTGATATAGCACTACGTTTTTGCCTTTCTGAAATCCAACACCATACCCTACCTGACATGTACCTCTCCAGAAATGTAACCACATTTGGGGTCAACATACATTGCACACAGGTGTTAGCCCCGATTCTTTTATTGGAAGCCCAAGAACAGTCCGGAGGAATCTTCCATTCATATAAAAATATTTATTGCGGTCACAGGTAAAGTATAGCAGCACTGGACTCAGTTTGACAAAAGCTCTTGCAGGAACTCAGCCAGAATGAGCCCAGATCACAGGAATCAGTTCACATTTATCTTCTTGGGCTGGGCCTTGTCCCGTTACAGAGGTTAATTCACACGAAACCGTCTATTATTGACGTGGACAGCCTTAACTGTCCAAAACAGTGAGATAATCAAAGTGTGTGGATGCTGATTTCAGGCGCATATCTAACACAGCAGAGAATGATAGACAAGAATATAGCCTGTCTCTTAACACACAGAAACCAGTCCTGGCTGGTTATGTTGTCTTATAATTTGAACAAACAAGGTCAGAACTTATACACAGTGAACTTTGAACAAAAACATAGATCTTGTACTCTTAAGAAAATACACGATGTTCCAAAACAAGGTCAATCATGGTAGCACAGAACGGGTTTCAGAGAGTGAGAGACTCAGAGGACAGATGCCTGATGTCCAAATCCAAATTATTTCTAACAATCCTGACCCAAACAT
>VUQH01009673.1:2139-35300 GCA_015106775.1 Etroplus canarensis
TAACCCGTGGGGCCCCCCCCCCCCCCCCCCGTATGTGCATGTGTGATTGTGTCCGCCCCCATGCTGATTGACAGCGGCTTTCTTTGTCTAATAATGGTTTTGGTATTTTTCCCAGGCACTAAAAACACCACTATCCACAGGCTTGAGTGGAGGCTGCTACATGAGGGGTTAGAAGTGTGTCCAGAAATATGGAGTGTAAATGTTAAGAGATGAGATTGTTACAGCCCAATCACTCAGTTCTCATGCCTTTTGATTTTTTAATCTCACTTCTTTCAGGAGTGCACTTTTAGAAAACTGTATTTCAGTGGGTATTTTAGTATGGACACATCATACCATGATGTGTCCATGAGGAAGATTAGATTAGACCTTTCACATGTTCATGCAAATCAAGGCTAAACTAAAATGTTATTTATAAAATATCAACATTTATTTATAATGGATAATTATTTTAAAGATATTGCTAACCAGTTGAATGAGTTTTAGCAGTGGAAATTTGCACTTCTACACAAGTTTACCCTTATATTACTTTTAAGTACATATTATAGGCATTTGAATATTTCCTACCTATACTGAACTTCAGTAATCCACTAACAGGCATATTTACAAGTGAACTGAGATTGCACACACAAAATATAATTTTTTTTAATCAATTAAACCACTATATCCATATATTCTCATCTCTTGTCCACTCATGCCTTATCCTTGTCCCAGTTCTAATAGCCCATTTTTCACCAGATTATTCTGGTTCCCTAACAACTGGCGCAGACCTTGTTAATCTGAGCGACGTCTGAGCCAGCGTGACCCTTTTATTACTTGTATTGCTCATGTCTGAGGTAGGCGGGTACCGTGAGGAGGTCTTGCCTAAGGACCCCTACTGGAAATATGTCACAGCTGGGATTCAAACCCTAGTATCTTGCATGAAAGGTAGTTGGTATTACCACCACACTATCCAGCTGTAAATTCTGTACAACATGGAAGCTCCTGTCAGGCACCGTAGCGGCTAAGATGACCAGGCACATGGCTCAGAACATGAGCGGCGCCCAGGAAGGAATTGGCAGAAATACCAGAGGAGCTACTAGTAGATAGAACAGTCACCCGAGACTGTAAGACCAGACTGACCAACGTGTGCACTGCCTTGATTGACTATAAGAAAGCCTATGACTCAATGCCTCACACATGGATCCTGGAATGCCTGGAAATATACAACATCAACAGGACCCTAAGATCCTTCATCAGGAACTCAATGGGGATGTGGAAGATGACACTAGAGGCCAACTTCAAGCCGACAGCACAAGTTACCATCAAGTGCAGGATTTACCAAGGAGATGCGCTATCCCTGCTGCTGTTCTGCATGGGCCCGAAACCCTCAGCCAGATCATTAACAAGACTGGCTATGGATACCAACTACGGAATGGAGTAAACATCAGCCACCTCCTCTACATGGATGACATCAAGCTGTATGCCAGAAGTGAACAAACCATTGATTTGCTGATCCACACCACCAGGATCTACAGCAATGACATCGGAATGTCATTCAGACTGGAGAAGTGTAGTCAGATGGTAACGAAGAGAGGGAAGATAGTCAGAATTGAGGGGATTGCACTACCAGAAGGCAGCATAGCAGACACTGAGGACACCTACTAGTACCTTGGAATCCCACAGGCAAATGGCAACCATGAAGAGGTCACTAGACAAGTGCCAAATACCTGCAGAGGGTAAGGCAAATCCTGAGGAGGCAGCTGAATGGGAAGAACAAGATCCGGGCAATCAACACCTGCGCCCTGACAGTCATCAGATAATAAACTGGCCAAAGGAGGAGACAGAAGCAACTGACATAAAGACAAAAAAGCTCCTTACAATGCATAGAGGGTTTCACTCCAAATCCAGCACCCTGAGTCTATATGCTAAGGGGAAGGAAGGAGGCTGAGGACTAGTGACTTACTAGTGAGCCACTAGCCAGGGTGAAATTGTGAAGATCCATGAGTGCATCAGAAAGATGGCCACAACTGATCACATGCTTGGTGAATACCTCAGGCAGCAGAAACCCAGGATAGAAGAGGAGCAAGAACAAGGACCATCATGGAAGGACAGGCCCCTGCACAGCATGTACCACTGGCATATAGAAGAAGTGGCTGATATTGAAAAATCCTACCAATGGCTGGACAAAGCTGGATGAAAGATAGCATAGAGGCACTAATCATGGCAGCACAGGAACAAACTCTAAGCACAAGATCGATAGAGGCTGGGGTCTACCACATCAGGCAAGACCCCAGCCAAGTAGCTGGCGTAGTGTACAGGAATGTCTATGCCGAGTATGGCCTGGAAGTCCCAAGGTCAAAATGGGATACACCTCCAAAGGTAGTTGAGAATGACCAAGCTAAGATCCCATGGGACTTCCAGATACAAATGGTTAAACTGGTGATCGCTAACCAGCCGGACATAGTAGTGGTGGGCAAGCAGAGGAAGAAGGTCATAGTGATGGATGTAGCAATCTCAAGTTATGGCAACTTCAGAAAGAAGGAACACGAGAAGCTTGAGAAATACCAAGGGTTGAGAGAAGAACTGGATTTTTAAAATTTATATATATATATATATATATATAATTCTGAAAGAAAAAAATATACATTTTACTCCAAATTGCTGTAGCCTTGAGTTACTTTGATGTTAGAGTTTCACATTAAATATCTACTTAAAAAATAAGAAGATGTTAAAAGCAGTGAAATGCTGGTGCCTTTATTTTGATCATTTAAGTCTTTTACAGGAGCAAAATTATAAACAAAGGACTTGTAAGAGATTGCTTTTAGATACCTAAATAAAACATCTGGGTACTTCTTCCACCTCTCAAGGATTAAAGCCCTTGATCCATGCAGTATTTAAAAAAATCCCTTTCTTTCCATGAGACATTTTGTCTTTTTTATGCCGCCTTTGATACAAGAGTCACCCAGAGGTTACAACAATTGTGTCATCTAAAAAAACCTTTGATGAACTCAGAAGCTGAACATAGATCTTAGTGAGAGGCAACATAAAATGGAAAGATAATTGTATCATCTGCTCTAATGGCAGCTATTACAACAATAGCGATGGTGACCTGGAGGTATGGGGGGAGCAGGAGGACAGGCCCTCTGCGGTGACCTCTGCTCGGAAAAGGGCAAGCTCAGGCAGAAGTCAGAGCGTCAGGGGCTCGCCACCTCGTCTGGCACTCTGAACCCTCCATTCACGAGCTAATACAACAGGCAGGCATTGCTGTGACCCCGTGGGTGTGACGCTCAACCTTTGCCTTAACCTCCTGACCGGCAGTCACAGCTGCACCTAACTGGCTCGGGTAGGTCAGGGCACAGTGTCAACTGAAAGAGGGAGAGGGGTGAGAGATGAGAGGTGGAAAGATGGAGGGGGAGGAAATGAAGAGCCAAGGCAGAAAAACTGAAGTATGAGTGAGTGGGTGACAAGAAAAAGTTTGATAAAGAGAAGGTGAATAAGCCTGGTTCTTCACTGAAATTATGAAAGATAACGAAACATAGATCCTCAGTGTATGCACTGTATATGTCTGTAGATATTTTGATTTTATAAAGCCCTTTGTTGTTCCATGGGGAGCTGCTGTGGGTAGTATAGGGGAGGAAGACTATAGACTGATAAGAATAAAAAAATGTACCGTTGGCTGCTCCCTTGCATTTTCTCCAAAGGGGTCGCCACAGCAGATTAATCCATATTTGTAATTTGGTAGAAGTTTTATGCCAGATGTCCTTCCTGATACAACCCTCCATGGTAGAAGGACTTAATCAATTAAATCTGGTGAAGTAAACGTGTAAGTGTACTTACAAAAAGGAAAATGTGTGAGAAAAAAATTAACAAAATCCTCACAATTGCCATGTTAGTTTTATTAATTTACCTGTCCATTTTTATGGAACTGTGGTATTTATTTTGTGGAGCAAACTTACCTATTTTGCACTGTCTCTTAAGTGTTAGCTTTCTTAATGGCAGTACACATTATATACTTTATGTTTGTATTTACATTATCCCAGCAAAGAAAATGATTTGGGTTTCCACTAGTAGAGCTAGAAATTCAAAAAATTTCTAGATTTTATTGCCATATCTTTGGCCCCAAGGCCATTCATTTCCACTAAAATTGTTAATCGGCTGGACACTGGAATTTAAATGCTCATTGTGTCACCTACAATTCATTTTTTTCCAGCTATTTTTCATTGTAATACAGGAACATATTGCTCAGTAAATTGGGATAAAGGCACAAATCTGAGAGACGAAGATTTCCAAAAATATCCATACACCAGTTAAAGTAAGTATGGAAATATTTTTAATTTGGGCGAACTAACATGACAGACATGACAGGCATGACAGATGCTGTTAGAGAGTAGGAAGTGAGACTTACAAAACTGAAAGATTAACAGACTTGCTGTCCATCAGCTATTGTTCCAGCCCCTCCATGTTCGAGCTTTGTCACGACAGGATGGACCCCCAGAAGTGGCTTTACAGAGTTGGTATTCACAGGAAAAATGCACGTTTGCTCTCAAGGTCAGTCCTGAGGTCCTCAGTGTGCTCAGTCCTTGAGTCCGGCCTAAACATTCACGATTCTGTGACAGCTGTTTTTCTGAAATAAGGAAGTTGTCTTGTGATGCGAGTGTCCTGTTAGACAAGTTAAGCCTTGTCATCCCATTTAGTTTATTAGTAACTCTCACAAGGGTCAAAAAGGCAGAAATCCCAGTGTTTTCCTTGTTGTAGTCCTATATACATGCTCTACTTAGACCTCTCAAGAGCCAAAAAAAGTGACTGCTTAATGGATTGGCAGATAAATAGATATTTCTTTACAGGGTCGTAAAAACAACTAAAATATAAATATGTAATATAGAATACTATAGATTACAGCACACATTTACATACATAATTTTTGGGATATCCATCTGATATGAATAACTTTTGGATATCAAAATGTCTGTTTCTCATAATGGAGAATCAATGTCTCATAAAACAGTCTCTTCCCTCCTCCACTCCAAATCTTCCTCTGCAGCTTTTGTTGCTGTGCTCTGATTGTGGTGACTCTCCATCATGGCCGCCACTTTCTGTTCCAGCCGCCACACCTGCTCTCGATACTTTCTGCGGATCTGACGGTATGAACTCAAGGCTTTGCTGGAATGAAAGACACATCCAAGATCTAGTTTAGTACACAACCATTCACTTTTTTCAGCTTTGACAGTAGATATATAAAGGTGGTGATGAGCAAACAAAAACAGCATATCGAATGGCTTTCTTATTTTATTCACCTGTGAGCTTGTGTGAGCCGAGCAATCTGTTCTCCATTGTCCCTCCTGTGGGAGGCACTGTCTGAAACGGCTGCATTCAGTGAGTCATGGACCAAAGCCAGTCTCTTCTTCAGGGCTTGTTCTCTGGAAAAAGGAAGAAGGTCAGTAGAGATGCTATTAGAGTATTCATTTTGCTTGAGGCACAAAAGATGTTTACTCACAGACTCATATTTAATGTGTCCTTGCATTTAGGGTGAATGTGATGCAATGTGTCAACAGCAGTGCTTTATTTAAAGGTATTCAACACTCTAGGTCAGAGGAGAATAATGGTGCTCTCTGAACCACCTCACGGAAAGAAACAGATAGAAATTCTTTATGTCCAATGTCTGCAGTGTTCCTAGGCAACAGATCAAAACCAGGCAAGTGATGCCTGAGACATCTGATGCATTTTCAAACCTGATTATATTCATCAAGCACTTTTTTTACCAACAGTTTAGTCCAGAAAACAATTCACCAGATTCTGTTGTTAATACACCAAATACAAAATCAGAGAGGGCTGAAACTGATATATACAGTACAGGTAGGTCCACAAGTTTTGGGACACTAACATATTTTTTATGATTTTGCCTGCACACCAAAACAGTGGATTTTAAATCAAACTGTCAAAACGTGATAGAAGTACAAACGTTTCGTTTTAATTCAAGGTGTTTGACAAAAAAATGCATTAACTGTTTAGGAATTAATTACATAGGTCCCCATTATCAGAAGCTCAAAAGTCATGCAACAAACTAACATCATTTTAAATATAAGGGTTGTTTTTAATACTTGGATGAAAATCTTTTTCAGTCAATGACCGCCTAAAGTCTAGAACCCATGGACATTACCAAATGCTGTGTTTCCTCCTTTGAGATGCTCTGCTAGGCCTTTATTGCAGCCGCCTTCAGTTTCTGCTTGTTTGTGGGTCTCTGCCTTCAATTTTGTCATCAGTAACTGAAACTTTTGGTTGAGATTTGGTGACTGACTTGGCCATCAAAGAACATCTCATTTCTTCACCTTGAGAAACCCTTTGGCTGCTTTTACAGTATGTTTTTGGTCATTATCCATTTGAGCTCTAAAGCACCATCTAATCAGTTTTGCAGCATTTGGCTGAATCTGAGCAGAGAGTATACCCCTGTACACTTCAGAATGCATCCTGCTACTTCTAACAGCAGTCACATCATCAATATACTGAAGTGTATGGAGATAATGTCTCACCTCTGTAGGACTGACTGTAGCTCTTTCAAAATGGGTCTTGTTCGATGACCAATGATGTCCCCATCACAACCAAGCTTAGGTGCATTCTCACAGAGCCTCTGAAACATAACATTCAGTTAGGATTACAAAGATTTTTTTAAGTATGCTCCATTTAATTCTCTTCTGGTACATGTGCGCTTTTATCTAAAGCTGTGCTTCACAGGCTTTTCAGTTTGTGATCACCTAAAGTGCTGCAATGTCCACTCACACCCCGTAGACTCCGCCAGGGCTGCCCTGTGTCACCGAACCTGTTCATAGTTTTTATGGACAGGATTTCTAGGCACAGCTAGGGAACAGAGGGTGTCATGTTCAGCGGCCACAGGATCCTGTCTCTGCTATTTGTGGTCCTGATGGCCTGACTGAGCAATGACCTACAGGTCTGACGGTTTGTTACTGAGTGTGCAGTGGCAGAGATGAGAATCAGTACCTCCAAGTTCGAGTTTATGGTCCTCAGCCGGAAAAGGGTGGATTGTCCTTTCCAGGTTTGGGACGAGGTCCTGCCCTAAGCGGAAGAGTTCAAGTATCTTGGGGTCTTATTCACGAGTGAGGGGAGGATGGAGCGGGAGATCGACAGACGGATCGGAGCAGCATCTGCAGTGATGCGGAAGTTGTACCGGTCTGTCATGGTGAAGAGAGAGCTGAGCTCTAAGGAAGTTGTCAATTTACCAGCCAATCTACACTCCTACCCTGACCTATGGTCAAGAACTTTTGGTAATGACTGAAAGAACGAGACTGTGAATACAAGTGGCTGAAATTGGCTTTCTCTGCAGGGTTGCTGGACTCACCCTTAGAGATAGGGTAAGGAACTCAGTTATCTGGGAGAGGCTCAGAGTAGAGCCGCTGTTCCTCCACACTGAAAGGAGCCAGTTGAGGTGGTTTGGGCATCTGGCATGGATGCCTTCCACTTAAGGTGTTTCGGGCACATCCCTCTGGGAGGAGACCCTGGGCAGACCCAGGACAAGCTGGAGAGACTATGTCTCCTAGCTGGACTGGGAATGCCTTGGTGTACCCTGTGAAGGAGGTGGCTAACGAGAGGAAAGTCTGGGCTTTTCTGCTTGAAGTGCTGCCTCCGTGACCCAGACCCTGGAAGACGATGGATGGATGGATGGATGGATGGATGGATGGATGGATGGATGGATGGTGAACATAACAAAGGTTATGATAACAGTGGTTATAATTACAGTTTATGCATTTATGAAGTCACATGGGAGCTTCTTGTGATTTTAGTTGAAATACCTGAACACTATGAGGTCTGTAGAATTCAGATAGTGTCCTGCACATGAAATATGACTGGTATGAAAAGTAAAACTGTTAAAATTTAAAATATTAAGGCAAAAGTGTTGTTTTAGATATAATAACACTTACAGTTGTGGGGTCTTAAGTCAGAAACGTAGAAAGCTAAATGAGCTGTTCAGCTCTTTGTCATTTCACAGTGACAGAGATGCATGGTGTGGCATGAATCTGTGCTGCAGTGACAGGACAGCCCAGCAGAAGACCTTGTGAAACCAAAATATCCTTCTTGGCCTGGAGGGATTCTGCTTTTGTAGATGTGTGATTTCCCACGTGGGGCAGCCATATTTGAATTGGGTCTGTCACAGTAGACCAGCGTCCTGCTCCCTCTTGTTCATTTCACCTTGACTTTGTTTTATTTGCCAATTTGAAAAAAGTCTGAATTGCTGCTGCAGGAGTGTGCCCTACCTGTTGTTCAGTCTTACGATCATCTGCCTCCTCTCTGAGACTTTCTGGGGTAAAAACTCCAGCTGCTTCCTGAGCCTTCTGGCCCATTAAACTCCACTCCAGACACCTCAGTTCTTTCTCCTTGAGGCGGATTAAAGCTCGCAGATCTGACATCTCCTCCTGAACAAAAACAGTCAAGCCAATAACCTGCGTATTTAAAGAGTAAAAAGCAGATGGACCATAGCAAACACTATAGTGGACTTTTCATATACTCTAAGTGGAAGATGCACAAAGGCCTGGCCTTGCCTCCTCTTTTGAGACTGATGTGAATTTTAAAGTTTTGACTTTGATTTGATAATTTAACTTCTGGCCCCGAATTCCTTGAGTTATTTTATTGTATGTAGTGGCTGTTACTTTTTTAATGGAAATGCATGTCTTGTTTAGTTTTTTGGTGTATTTGTAGTCTTGTATGATTTTAATTTTTAGTTATTAAGTAATTAGTTAAATATTAAATTACATAGGTCAGTCAAAGTAGTAGTAGTAGTAGTAGTAGTAGTAGTTAGTAAATTTAAATGATGATAAAGGACCACACAGCTCATGCTCACTGAATTTAGACTTTTCATACACTATATCCTAGATACTACAACCCCATATCCAAAAAAGGTTGGGACATTGCGTAAAATAGAAATAAAAACACAATGGAATGATCTGTAAATCTCATAAACCAATATTTTATTCACAAAAAACACAGAAAACAAATCAAATGTTTAAAGTGTGACATTTTACTCTTTCATGAAAAATACCAGCTCATCTTGAATTTACTGACAACAAACCCTTTTTAAAAAGTTTGGACAAGGGCAACAAAAGGTTGGAAAAGTGGTACTAAAAAGAAACAATTGGAGGAACATGTTGCAATTCATGAAGTTAATTGGCAACAGGCCAGTAATATGATTGGGTATAAAAGAGCACTTTAGAAAGTCTCTCAAAGTTAAAGATGGGAAGAGGTTAAGCAGTCTGGCAGAAACTGGGTCTACAAATTATGGAGCAATTTCAGAACAATGTTCCTTAATGTCAAAATTGCAAAGACTTTGAATATTCCATCATTGACAGTACATGATATCAACAAAAGTTTCAGAGAATCTAGAGACACCTCTGTGTGCAAGGGACATGGCCGAAAACCCATATTGGATGCTTGTGATCTTTGAGCCCTCAGGCGGCACTGCAATGTAGACAGGCATGATTCTGTCATGGAAATCATTGCATGGGCTCAGGAACACTTCCAGAAATCACTGTCTGTGAAAACAATTCATCGTGCCATCTACAAATACAGGTTAAAGCTCTATCTTGCAAAGAAGAAGCCATATGTGAACATGAGCCAGAAACACCTCCATCTTCTTTGGGCCTAAACTCATTTAAAATAAACTGGGCCAAAGTGAAAATTGTTCTGTGGTCAGATGAATCAAAATTTGAAATTCTTTTTAGAAATCATGGACACTGCATCCTTCTAACTAAAGAGGAAAGGGACAATCCGGCTTGTTTTCAGCACTCAGTTCAAAAGCCTGCATCTCTGATGGTATGAATCAGAATTAGAATACTTTATGAATCTCCGGGGGAAAATTACTTTGGGGTCCATTAGTGCCTATGGTACTAGCGACTTGCACATCTATGAAGGTACCATAAATGCTGAAAGGTATGTACAGGTTTTAGAGCAACATATGCTCCCTCCAGATGACGTCTTGCATATTTCAGCAAGACAATGCTAAACATCATACTGCAGCTATCATACCAGCATGGCTTCATAGCAGAAGATTCTGGGTGCTGAACTGGCCTGTCTGCATTCTCGACCTTTCACCAACTGAAAACATTTGGCAAATCATGAAATGCAAAATATGTCAAAGAGCATCAGGGACTGTTGAGCAACTGAAATCCTATATCATACAAGAATGGGACAACATTCCTTCCCAAAAGGTTCAGCAGCTGGTCTCCTCAGTTCCCAGAAGTTTATGGCTTGTTCAAAGGAGACGGTATTCTTCACAGCAGTAAACATGACCTTTTCCCAACGTTTTTGAGATATGTAACTGCCATGAATTCAAGATGAGTCAGTATTTTTCATGAAATAGTAAAATTTCTCACGTTGATATGTTTTCTATTTTCTTTTGTGAATCAAATATTGGCTTATGAGTTTTGCAAAACAATGCTTTGTGCTTTTATTTATGTTCTACACATCAACCTAACCTTTTTGGAATTGGGGTTGCGTAAGTGTCTCAGAAGGACACTCCAAGCAACACATTTTAGGATTGTATGCCAGAGAAAGTATACAATATAACAAAGATTTTGCTGTCTTTTGAGATAAATCTCACGGTTACTCCAATATTATCTTTGCATGCATTTTGGTCCTGGATCATGGCAGGATTTTATCTTGTCATCACACAAACATGGACACATGTATCCACGCAGGTCTTACCCTGACTGAGATAAGTTCATAAAACAGGGATGCTTTCTCCTTCTTATCAGGAGGTTTGGCGTTATCTTTAATCATGTGACCCCATCTTGGTCCTGCTGGGCTCAGTTTGCCTTCTACTTCTGGTCTTGGCTTTGGGAGGCAAATGGCTGCCCGGTCCCTCTTTAGACGCTCAATTTGCTGCCGGAGAGCTGCCTCCCGGTCCTCTGGCTCAGGTGTCCTGTGGGTTACAGGTAGCGAGCAGCTAACAAAATGCAGCCCAAGAAATGAGTCTGAGAAAAGTTACTACTCTGTTTTCTCTAAAACCTTTGCTAGTGCCATCATATTTATTGTGTGTAAGTGTTTTAAAACATCACCCCTGTCCGGTGTGACTCTGTGTTTCTGTCTCCTCTGTGACCCCTGCTGTTGAGAAGGAGGTGGACAGCTCTTCAGTTCCCATTTTCCTTAGCTGAGCTGATGGACTGTCTGGGTGCTGCCTATCACCGACTGGCTCTGATGACAGGAAAAAAGTGTGAATGACATATATTGCATATGTCAGTGTCTGAGTGCCCTTGGGTGTAAGCAGTATTAAAATTTGCTATTCAAACACCTGCTGAGTCTGTCTGCAGAGGACTGCTTTGCTGCTTCCTGGCATCATAAAGTGACAGTAGCTCGCTGTAGGCCTCTTCACACTCCTCACTGTTAGTCACAAAAGACAAAATGTGACCTTGCTGGATGAACCCAAAAAATTAAAGTTAGACTGACCTGCACATTTTAATTAGTTTGACATTTGTTGAAGAATTCATTGAATGTTGACACAGACAGACATATTCACTGATGCAGTGTATTAATTTGTACCAGTATCGAAGAGCTATCTGCAGGGCCGAGCAGTCAGACTCAAGTCTGTTCAGTGTAATACTGATTTGCTCCGACTCTCCCTTCCTTCGCTCCAGAGCTGCAGTCAGACGTTCATTTCTAGCTTTCAGTCTCTCAATGTATCTGGGATAATGGGAGGGAGAATGAAGGGAATAAGACTGAAACAGTTTTAATTATACACACAACAAATGTTACAAAGGAAGAAGCAGTTTTACTCTATGTTGTTTGAGTCAAAACTTCACCAATACATGTTGCATAAAGAAATTTATTGTCAGAGCAATGTGTTTTGGTTAGATGCAAAATCTGAAATGCACTGATCTGGCAATAATGTTCTTTTTGTTTAAAACGCTGTTATAGTTTTGTCCTCATCAGACTTTTGTCCTTCTCTATGGACCTTCAGGACAAAGTCCTGCCACAATTCACAAGTGTAATTCAAAATGTCCCTCATTTCTGTCTGTCGACTGTATATATGTCATGTATCTCTTCCAGGTATCTAATGAGGTACTCCCTGATCTTTTATGATGAAATGAGTTGTCATAGGTTATAAGGACATAAAATAAACAGTCAAGTAAATTAAGTATTAGAATAGGTCTCTGTTAATAACACTAATTCAGTTCAGTTCAATTCACTTTTACTTATATAGTGCCAATTTACAACAACAGTCACTTAAAGGCACTTTATATTTTAAGGTAAACGCCTTACAATATCAGAGAGAAAACCCGCATTTGGTGATGGTGGAAAGGAAGAATTCCCTTTTAACAGGAAGAGACCTCCAGGAAAACCAGGCTCAGGAAGCCATTGCTATGACCAGCTGGGGAGTGAATAACAACAACTGTTGCCTAGAAAATCTGTGTCAGGGGCTACATACAGATGTCAAATGTGCATGTCAGAATGTGCTGTGGTTGTTTTTTTTTAAACGTCCCGCGATGCTTCATACGCTCACCTGTTCAGTCGTTCTGTCTCAGACTCCAGGCTGAGGGGGCTGGGACAAGGACTGCCAGAGTTAACTGAGCCAAGCGGAGATCCATCCCCACCCACAGTCAGAGGTGTCATAGCTCTGTTTGTTCTTCTATGGAGTAAAGGTGAACCAGGGTATGGAGGAGAGGCCCAGTCTGGGCTCTGAGCCCCAGCAGTGGATCTATAGGAAGGAATGTGACTGCCAGACCTCCAGGCCTTATGGACACCAACCAGCTGAAACACGAGAGAAGGACAGCAGCGTTTATTCTTGTGTATTTGTTAAATTGTGTCAAATTACAAAAACTGTGTAGTGTTTAGTTTTCTGGAACAGATATATTCTGGCTAAGAAAATTTAAGGCTTTGTCCCAGTGATGTGATAAATGATAATCATGATAATGACCACAATTAAATCAAAAATAATGAGAAGGGACCACATCTAATTGACGACTTAAGATTTTTTGTGAACTAATTTCTTACTATTTAAAAAAATGTTTTCATAGGTAACAGTAAAAATACAACTTTAACAATTCATTAAGTTTAATTTATGAGATTTGTTGTGTTTAACTGCAGCCTTCTTTGCACTGGGCACAAAGTTGTCATACTTGTTTCAATGTTAAAGATTCATTAGTTTTATGCACTGAACTCAACCATGTTGTAACATCATAGGTGGTTACTCAGTATGATTTCTTTTTGACAGAAAAAATCCCATACTGGAGTCGTGACTAAATGTTTTTGATAGCTAAGGTAAGTAATGTTGCGTAGTGACCAGAATATTCGTTTGCCACAGCTGAATCAGACTGTCAATACTAAAAATAACTAATGACTCACACATTTTGCACATATAACAGGCACATATGTGACACTAAATATATGTACACCTCATTGAAGAGCTAGTTAGGGTCTTGAGGCAAGTTAAAGCAAGAAAAGGTACATAGACACTTTGAATGTTCCACCTAAAAACCTTGTGATCTAGACTTATAGTTTTAATTTTAAAGAATGTGTGGGTGATTGCACACTTGCAAACAAAATGTTACTGCATGCCATGTTTTGACCATTTCAAATGCATTTGAATATTCTATATACTATAGAACATAAAGTAAACAGATAATAGATCTCAGTAAATTGCATTCTTAGTCCATTTTAAACTTGTATTTTTGTTAAAACAGCAGTTTGGACCACCTAGAATCCCCCTGAAATATAATGTAATGCACTATATTATAATGTAAATCTCCTTGAGGTTCATCAAACTGTATTATTAAAACATAGAGCCCTTAGCTTTATAACAACACAAAAAGTGACTCCCAGCTTCTCCCACCTTGTTCTTCTCCTCCACCTGGCTGATGGTGCTCTGTGAGCTCTGCAGCTCCTCCTGGTGACTCTGCAGGGTTTTATCCAGCATGTCTTCCTGGTACTGGTCTTTTGGCAGGCCTAGTGGGCAAGAAATCCCAAACTCTCTTTCCATCTCTTCCAGTATCTGCAACAAATGAAGCAGAATTAATAAAGGGGCTTATGGGAGTCTAAAGATACCCTGAACAATGAGATTTTTCTCCTAAACTAAAAAGAGAACAGCAAAAAAGCTCAGTATATTTGACCTTTAACTCTTTTTGTTGGAGTTTTCAGCTGTGACAACAAACAATGTAATAGATCTGTTAATTATGATAGTTTTTTAAAAATTCATACCTGGGTGGCTTTAACCCAGTTTTCTTGAGCTGCTCTCAGATGCTCCTTGTGCCTCTCCTGGTCAGAGGCTGTGATGGGGGCAGCCCAGGTTCTTCTGAAGCTGATGGAGTCCTCTACTGATGATAAAACCTCCTGTAGTTTTGTCCAGACAACACCAGTGCCCCCTAGTGCATGAAAAGCAAAAGTACAAGAATATTAAAGGGTGATATGCCCTGTATGCTCTAACAAATATGAAGTATCTTTCTTTAAAATGTGTGGTTTCAGCTTGCAATTTGTGATTTTGCTGATTTTAACCTCTAGTTTACAATGCAAATAATACATAATACATAAAATTATATCAATTGTTCATATCAAAGTTTTTGCACTGGATGAAAGATAATGTGACAGTGCAGCTGCACAGCATCCAAAATGATAAGATCTACTGACTACAGATAGATTTATGTTATGTCGGTGTCAACCTTGGTCAGTCACTGGAGGTTTGGATGTTAGACTGGAAACAGTATTCCTTTCTGGGCTGCCTCTGACCAGCCGGTGAGATAGGAGGTCTGGAACCAGAGGCCTGGATGGATCCAGTGGTCTCATGTCATCTGCCTCACTGCAAAAGTAGTGTTTTCAGACAAGCAATACACTGAATGTTAAATTGTCAATTAATGTGGAAACATGCATGGTACTACCATCGTGTGTAACAGGAGTGAATATAAATTAAAAAATTCAGGTCAGTTGTAAGGATGGTATTGGTACAGTACCAGTCAAAAGTTTGGACACATTTGCACTGTTATGAGTGGGTGAGTGTGTCCAAACTTTTTGACTGGTACTTTATGCAAGTCAAAGGTGATGCTGCAGCAAATCCACCCATCATACGCCTAACTTACCTTGGAGCTTTTAGTGACCCCATCTTCTTGTTCAGTTCAGCAATGATGCTGAGCAGGGTGCCCACTTCAGCCTCACACTGAGCCAGTTCTGCTGGTGTTGGCTCAAGGCTGACTGCTGGGTCAGAGCCCTCAGGGTAAAGGGTTATATAGTCACCTGGGTTCATCGCATCCTTGTCGTACCCTGACCCAGCATCCA
Organism: Etroplus canarensis; assembly: GCA_015106775.1. Taxonomy (NCBI): domain Eukaryota; kingdom Metazoa; phylum Chordata; class Actinopteri; order Cichliformes; family Cichlidae; genus Etroplus; species Etroplus canarensis. Next base: position 17,383 of record VUQH01009673.1, read on the forward strand.
GACTATCACATCTGCCTCGCCTGGAATCCTACAGAAACACAGAGTTGTATTCAGAATGAAAGAAAAGAACTTGGTGGATACAGTGAGTCTTTTTTTCTAACTATATTTTTCTGTGTATTCCCACAATCTATCATTTGTGCACTAATGAAAACACACATGACGCGCAGAGTGTGCAAGTTTTGCCTGTGACTAACCATCTTCCAGTGCCTCTAGCAAAATGATCCAATCATATAGTATATCAACATTAAAAATCTGTTATGCTCTTGAACCCAATATGTTTAGTGGCTATTGTTCTGAGCAGCGGAAAAGGAGGAAACTAAAACATCCTGATATCCAACTTCCTGCCTGGCAAACATTTGTGGACCAAACCATCTATTGTTTCATGAAGAGCATTGGATAAATCTCTCAGGTATAAAACATGAAATTAGAACAAAAAGTAATATGTGTATTATCTAGATAACTACAATTGTATAGAGTCTGTGAATATTCAAAAATGATGAAACATACATATCTTAACAACACCGGTAAATATGGTGCAGGCCAGAGCAGGCAACATGCTTGAAATTCCTTGTCCTCATTATCAAACTATTCCCAGTCAGTCACAGAAAAGTCATCCCAGCATGGGAAAAAGGCAAATACACACTTTAGATATTTTGCCAGACCAACTCTCACGTTTAAAATTTCTGGTAATTTAATGTCTCAAATTAACTTTGAAGGGAAGATGTGCCAGCTGCATACAGTCAAAGTATTACTAGTCAAAACTTACTTTAATTCAAGCTGATGGTGCAGGTGAAATCCTTTAAAAGACTTTAATGTGATGTGCAGTAATTCTGTAAGCAACCTGTGACACATCTCTGTTTGGCATTTAACAGTGACACATTCAAAGTGCATTCCAATTTTATAGACTTTATCACAGCTGATGAGCATTACTGGACTTAAGCTGCTCCAAATCACACTATAGTTTCAAATCAGTCCCTTACACATTTCAGAATAACTTACCTCCATAAGTCTGGATCTTTATGGCAGCAGGAGGGACTCAGCTCATGGGGTGTTTAAAATGACGGTCTGTTTTCTTCAGTTCTGTTATTTTGTGTAAAGATATTTTCCAGTGAGTCGCTGTAATGGTCTGCTCTCTGCATGTCCGCCTAACACTGTTAAATGTGATGAGTGAAGTAAGTGGAAAAGGCATCCCCACCCATTCCCTTTCACTTTGAGTCCTTTCCTGTTATGTCGCAGTCCATGTCTGACTATGACCAGAAGCATGAAACATCCTGTTAGGTTATAATGTGATATCTATATCTGTTTATCTATTTGCACTTTATTTATCTTTCTGTTCTGGAGACAGCCTGTGCATTTGTAACGGCAAAACAAAACACCGTGACACACACACACACACACACACACACACACACACACACACACACACACACACAGTGTGTGTCTCACTTCTGTAGAATGAGCTCAAACAAATCATTTACTTATAGATGACTATATCTGTTTGTACTGATTGCACTATTACTACTACCACGCCAGTGCGGTAAAAAAAGGAAAAAAACAGTATATCACATACAGGAGAAAATGTTTTACCAACCACAAGCTACAAACTACATTACCCATAATTCCAAGTGACGTTTTAGTTCCGTAATGTTATCATTTCCGTTGAGGAAGTTGTCCGTTCAAAACAAGTGTTAGGTCGTCGTTGGACTGTTTCGGAGCTTTCAATGGGTTTTGGCCGTATGTAAAGCCAGGACGTGTCATAATAATTAAGCACGTAGGTATTTTTTTTCTTTGGAACGTAAAATTATTTTTTAGTTTCACAGAACCACTGTTTTGGCGTATTTTTGTCGAAGCTAACTCATGCTAACAGCTAAGATCGCTGCATCAGATGCTCTGCCTGCTGTTTGGCAGAGCTTCGGCTCCCTGTCAGGTTTTCTAGACGCAATGGCTGAAGCATTTTGTGATGCTCCAGGGCAGAGTTTAATATTACACTTATCGACACACTACACTCGTGGCAACATGGAAAGAATCGCACCTTTTGTGCAGAATTAACTTTACATTGCAATGAATTGTGAACTGGGACGTTTCTGAAAGTAGACATATGATTATAGAGATTATGTAAACATTTGGATGGTGGGTTGGTGTAAATGTGAGATTCATGCATCTTTTCTTTTACCCATCCTGGTGTGCTGCCGTTCATGAGGAGCCCCTGTTTGGGATTTTGTGTGGATTTGTAGTTCTTGGTCATTTTCGAGGGTAGACAGGAAGCAGATTTATTTAGATTTAAATGTCAAATGATTGCTTCACAAGTTAAGAAATTCACACCCCAGACTTACTTGCCACTCATCTAAATTCAACTCCTCACCTCCACTTGTTTAGCTTCCCCTTTTACCAATGGACACGCCAGAGCCCGGCCAGGCAGATGGAGAGGAGCGTCTGGTAGAGCTGCGACCTCGCACACGCTCCAACCCTGAAGGTGCTGAGGACCGTCGCAGCAGCACAGGCAGCCTCGGAGGCAATGGGAATTCCAGCATATCTCAGCCTGCTGTGGGAAGTCGCGTGGAGGGAGAAGGGGAGGCATCGACCAGCGACAGTCCTCCAAGCTCTACCACCACCACTGTCTCAGCGGCTGCAGCTCAGGCTGTAGCTCCTGCTGCTGCTTCAGGTGTGGTAGCTGCAGCTAGTACCACAGTACCGCTGTCTGCTACAGCTGTGTCAGCCAAAGAGAGGCCCAAGTCCACACAGCAGCAGCCTGCACTTACAACCTCCGTCCCTTCACCAGCAGAGTATCAGCTCAGAGTGCCCCGCGTCAACTGCCCGGAGAAAGTGGTAGGTCCATATGACATCTGTGATTTATCACTCAACAGGAAAACAAAGACTGATTTTCACTGTCTGGTGTTGCCTTTCTCATGACAGATCATCTGTTTAGATCTTTCTGAAGAGATGTCTTTGCCAAAGTTGGAGTCCTTTAATGGGTAGGCAGCTGCTTACTGTGCATGTGTATTTATACTGCGTTGTCACCTTTTCACTGCCTGATTTGATGGTTTTTCAATTTAGGTCTAAAACAAATGCTCTGAATATATCCCAGAAGATGATTGAGATGTTTGTCAGAACAAAACATAAGATTGACAAACGGCATGAGTTTGCTCTAGTGGTCGTCAATGATGACGCCCTGTGGGTGAGTACAGGAGCTTTTAGTTCATGTGTGTTCTACATGTTTCCAATTTTGTTGGTATATTATTCTCTGTCCTCTTATGCGTTACCTTTAAAAAAACAATTGGATACTGAGTATACTCTTAGCTTTTTGTGTGGGTAGGATGCTCTGCTAGTGTTTTTTTTTTTTATATGGCTCTTGAATCTGCTGACCAAATGTAATGTCATTTAATGTTTGTATATACGTGTCTCAGCTGTCAGGTTTCACCTCTGATCCCAGGGAACTGTGTAGCTGTCTGTATGACCTGGAGACCAATGTGTGCGAATCCTTCAGTATCCTTTTATTGAAACTGACTGTTAAGATTTCCTGTGACAAAATAAAAAAATAAATAAATTCTAGCTGTTCAGTTTTGACCCTTAACTGCCCTTTTTAAGACCTGGAAGATCTCCTTAACGTCATGTAAGTGCAGTTTGACTATAAAACTTTTGAAACGGTCTGTAGTTTTAAAGAGAAGTTTCTTTTTTGGCTTGTAAAACACATCAAAGTGTCATGGAAATGTTTTAGCTGACGTGTTTGCTCATTCTGTTTTCCACTTAGGCGTCAGAAAATTGAGCTGCCATTGATGGAGAATGTTCAGACTATCCCACCTCCATATGTGGTGCGGACTGTGCTCATCTACAGCCGTCATGCAGGGCAGCTACAGTTCAGCCCTTCTGAGGCTGTTAGTGTAAGTACAGCATTGTAGAAACATCTCTCTTGCTATCTCTCTTTTAGTTAATACATCTCTACTTTTTACTGTAATGTGGAATTTGAATCCCACACCCAAAAGACTTCTAAGATGTTTATAGCTTTTTAAGTAGACTCTATATTTTGTCATAGGCTTGCTTGTTTCTATGTCCTGCTACAGAAAATGCTGCAGTCACCATATTTTTTCTTCGATGTGGTTTATTTACACAATGGGGTGGAAGAGCAAGGGGATGAGACCAGTTGGAGGGTGAGTGGAGAAGCTGATGATGGAGGATTTAAAGGTTTATTTAGGATGTATATTTTATTCTGTATTTAATAATTTGAAAAACTTCAATTGCGTATTAAGGATGGGAATTGAGTATTGTTGAGAACCAGCTTAGAATTTTTCAATCCGCTGGAGCTCTATGCCTCCGTGGTCATCAATTCCTTTTATCAAGGCTGGCATGCTTTTCTGCAAGTTGTACATTGCAAGACATTGATGTCAAACTCTTGGCTGTGGAGCTTTCGGACACCTGAATCATTTGCAAGATCCTTTTTACTCCTTTCCACCTGGAGTTTACTCTGTTGCCATTGAGGATGTACACCATAAGTCTTTTTTCCTTACAGTAAATTTCCTCACAGGAATTGATAAAGGAATTGATGATGACGACATAAATGCAGAAGTGATGACATTGTTATCTGAATTTTAATACTTTTGCCCTTCCTACTAGGCATTGGGAATGTAATATTTACTTGTATATAATATAGCTTTCTCCATGATACTATAAAGAGATTATGTTCTGTTTTACATTGCCGCTTGTCTGATATTCACTTAATACTCACTGAATATTTGTTCTTTCTCCAGGACATTTACACCTCTTTCTGTAACCTGGACTCAAAGGGCATGTGTTATCGCTTTGAGGTTTCTTTGAGTGGACCTGCTATTGAGCTGCACAACTGTATGGCTAAACTTTTGGCTCATCCTTTACAAAGACCTTTCCAGAGTCATGCATCCTACAGCCTGCTGGAGGGGGAAGAACCCCAGGACATTGAGGCAACAGTCTAAAATGGGACACACTCAAAAACCATTGCTTTTCTGTGAAATCACGTGCACACAAACAATGTCTAAGTTGCTCCTGAAGTACACCTTATGTAAGTTTTTTCATGAACTGCTAGAGCGCAATAATTAATATTTGGGGAAAGTAGATGGTAGTTATAAAGAAGAAAGTGGGTTTCATTAAATTGCTGACTACGTAATCATTATGTTTCCGTATATGTATATTTTAAACTTGGGAAGTAATACAGTGAACTTAGTTGTAAAATTACTAGAGGTGTCTTGGGAATAACTGAACTCCAGGAAAAAGAAGAAAAGTGATAAGAAATGACAAAGACTCAATGGGGGAAAATTTTGCATCTAAAGCATCAAAATTTGCCAAGCATCCTACCCTATGATATGTTTATTTCAGACAATACACCACACTGATCTTAAAGGTCTTAAAGGGGAACTAAAGAAATTTCTGTTTTCCATAGCAGGCATTTGGGAAACTAATGAACTTTAATTTAAAGTATTGTATCACAGATGTTGCACCTCATTAATATCGCCTTTTCTTTTAGTTGATAACTTCCGCATTTGTTGAGAGTTTCAGTGTATTTTCTATTTCACGATGGCTTGTTATTTTTCAGCTTTCACACTTACGTTAAGTTACATAGGCAATGAAAGAATGTAGTAATGTAGATGCGGCCTGATCGCTGCAGAGACTTGATTGTGGAAATGGCCCCTTGTACTGCCTGTTGCTGCACTTGAAACATATTGTATAGACTACGTTTGTAAAACTGTTTCTGGGGATTAAAACTGTGCTTGTTTAATCATACTTTTCATGTTCATATGTTGTTGTGATGTTTTTGTCAGGAGATGGCAGCAAATCGCCTATTGGGATAAAGCTCACTGAATTCTATGAGCTGCCGAGGTCTGTGGAGCAGGTTTATATTTATCAGCACTGCAGCTAAAATTCAAAACGGGAAGCTTTTGTTCTTTACTGTCAAGTCCTTAATCATCACCTCTACAATTTCTTTATCTGTTTTTAAGCCAGAGTGCTTAAGCAGTTACTGCAGCCAATGTTAGAAATGGTAACTTATGCATATGTGGCATAAAGATTACTTTAGTGCTGGGGTTTTGAAACTTTTTCTGGGATTTCCCTCCTCACAGCACAAAATTTTGATGAATCAATAACAAAAAGAATCAAGTTGAAGTTCAGTGAAATAATGGTCATCATGATGGCTTGAGCAAATAAAATTTTGATTTTCCTGCAAAAATAAATTTAATTCAGCTTAGGTTCACTGAATACCTACTGCAGCAGTTGGGTTGCAAATGACCAGCTGTGTTCACCCCTCAGTTTGAGAATCACTGCTTTAGCAGTAAAAATATGTTTTCCTGACACCTTAAAGATGTCTAGTCTGTTATCTTAAAAGGCGTCTTATCACAGTCTACTGTCGTTTGGTTTCCTCCATTTGTTCGGGTTAACTAATGCCTCAGTCCTGACTTGTCGTTTTCTGTCATTCTTAATGTGTCTCATAACTTAGTTTTTTCCACTTGAAGACAGGTTGGGAGGGAGACAATGGGGAGCAGGAAAGTTTCAGGCTTTGCAGACCTTTCCCCTTTCACACCCTTCCCCAGCAGACCTGACTGTTCCTCACGTCACCACTGCAGATATCATTGAAGGGGGGTTCCAGGGTGTCTGCGCTAAGGGGGGAGTTTGTTATTCCCTCATCCCTGAAGAATGACAGGTCCCTATTGTTTTCATTCCTTTACTCCTCCATTGCCATGACTTCTTCCCGTGCTTACTCAGGACAGGATATGGTGGAGATTTTTTTTTGTTTGGCATTTTCTGCTTTTTCTCCTTAAATGGTTTATATTGTTCAACCACCACCAAGGGAATATGATCAGGAATTCTCTAACAGTCTAAGCAGCTGTATTTAAATGGGGCACTGATAGGTGATATTTCCTGTTTTTTTTGTTTTTTATTTCGTGAAATTGCATGAAGTCAACAGTTACAGATACCCAAGTATACTTGCACAAGTACTATATTCAGTACCTGTACTTCAAGTTTTGTTGCGGTCCTTTTTACTTCATTGCAATTATCTATTGAATATGGGTCAAGATTTACTTTATATTTAAATTATCTCAAAAATATTCTAGATTATAAACTGAGTTTTTAATCTGCTCATACGAGACCAGGCATAATCCAACATAACTCACTGGTCACTTAGTTTTGAAGGTGGGAGACATAATCTGTTATGTAATTTAACCTGTAATAATGCATTATATTTTTCAGATAGCTTGTATCCTCCATAGTGTAGTGGTTTACACATTTGCCTTACAATTGAAAGGTCCCTGGTTTGATTCCAGGTGGGGCACAAGCCCCTCTCATCATGCAGGGTTGCATCTAGAACAGCATCCAGTCTAAAACCTTTGACAAATTACCAAGGTGGATTAATCCGCTGTGCTGACCCTTTGGGGAGAATACAAGGGAGCAGCTGAAGGTACATAAGACAAAATCTATTTTGTCACAGGAGCCCTTCACAAGATAGGACCACAGAGATCAGTAGATACCTCAGTTCATATTGTTGTAAAATTAGCTCTATCTAGACAGCATTAATACACCCTGGAACATATTTCAGTGATACAATTTATGATAACTGCTTTTACCCAGATAACAAAGAACTTTTTAGCAAAGCTTTTAGCACCTGTAGAGAAGTATTTTTTCACCATGCTATTGCTACTTTATTTTTGCATTGTTTCTTTAACATTTTGTTGCAGACTAAAACAAAAGTCTGTATGTGACAATGGCATGATCACATATTTTTAAGTCTGCCTTAACCCTCTGAGGTCGAAGTCTATAATCAGTAATGATCTTAAACCTAACCTTATGTGATTAGAAACAGAATTTTTATTGCAAAGTATTGGCAAGAAGGAAAAAGTAAAAGTAAAGATCCTATCTGAAATGCAACAACAATTATTTACATTTGGATGGGTACATTTTGTGACAATTGGCTTTTCAGTGAAGTATGAGTAGATAGAAATGTAACAAATCTTGAGTAGATTATCAAAGTGTTCATGTTGAAAATCTGTAGTGTCTCTTTATGTGTCTTAAAACGTGGAAGTTTTAAAAAGCCGTTTGTTCCCATCACACCAATCTAGCTTTGATTCAAACTTTCCATGGAAAGTTTCTGATAATTTGGGCAGCTTTTTAGCTGTAAGCTGCACTGTGACAGAGGTCGATCAGGGAGGAGAAGTGAGGGAAGGCAGGAGAGGCTGGGCTAAGATGAACAGGAAGTGTGCCTTCAGCACCAATTATAAACATAGCCCCTTTGGACACCTAAGGGTCATTGTTTACGTCCATCATTGCCTGCCATTTGTGCCTGTCGGCTTCTTCACCCTGACAGTATTGCAGAGCTGTAGAAAGCAAACAGAAGACAGGGAAATCAGCATCTCACTGCAGGTTCATCTTGTTCTATTTCACCCTGAAAGAGATCTCTTAAAAGCCTCAGCATCTGTTCTGCATAGATCACATCAGAGGGGGATACTTCTGGATTTTTGCGACCAAATAATTCCTGTTCAGATCTTCCAAAACAACTGCAGCCATTTCACCTCCATCAGTCATGTACAGCTCCAACTGCTCTCGGGCCAAGTTAGGCCCGGCGGCAAGGGAGCCCCTGCACAGACACAAAGGGAAGAGCTGCGGCTATTACTTGAAGATCGTCTTCTTCTTTTCTTCTCTTATCCAGACTCTCATCATCATCAGTCTGGTGCTGTTTGTCAAATATGGACAGCCAGAGAAGTCTGCAGTGGAGAAAAGGGTCAAGGTCAGTGAGATCTAATAGTGTAACAACTTTATTTAGTCAAATGTTAAACACAAGTATTAAAATGTTTTAATAACATTCAGCTTTCTGCAGCTGAAAGATGAATGTTTTTTCAGCGGTATGATAATCATTTCTTTTTTATTATTATTATTTCACAGTATTAACTGTATTTAGAGTTATAAAATCCAGTGATGGTGTTGATGCTGAGTGACTGATATTCTGTAGGAGCTGGAGCAGGGTTTCAACAGGCTGAGTGAGAACAACATCCAGCTGAGAAATGAGAAAGCCAACTTGGAGAAACTGCTGAAAGCTGGCACTGATGAGAAAGCTGCTCTGGAAAAAGAGATGGCAAAGCTGAAGACTGACGCCAACAAAACAGAGCACGATTTAAGGACAAAACTTGTAAGTACAGATGATTAAGGGAGGGAAGCGGGAGAGGATTCGTTAAGGATTTATTTTATCTTCTCTGTTGGGCACCATGGTACTAAATTATTAAGACCATTAATCATTAACCATCCATTCTTTTATATAGAATACCTGCACACTTATGGCACGTCGTGTCACCACTCCAGTCCAGCCCTCTGCTTTTTTCCCTAGAGCCAGCTCCCACAGTATGTACCAGTTTTTCCAGAAGACACTAATGCTCTGATTTCCCTTATCAAACAGTAAATATAAGCTGCAAATGTAGCAGTAATTAAAGAAGATATATTTTTGGTACAGTTAACTAAAACAAATATGGATACTGCTTTGTAATTATAATAAGAGTACACTTGCTTATTAGATCAGATGTAACACTTTTCATAGAAACAGCTTTTGGATTTTGAGGTTGTCGCAGGTATTTGATTGAGTGTTTGATGTTTTCATTATCTTATAACTCATTAGCAAAACAATACTAAATTATATATTAAGGGTTTCTGGAGAGAAGTAATTTATTGGGAATTGTGTTAATAAGAGTATAATGGTTGATTTAGATTTTCCTGTGACTCTACCATTTCTCTCGGAATTCTCCAGATGAGTTGGAGACTTTGAGGGCCCGCAATGATCAGCAGAAAGCTAAGATAGTCCTTATTGAGTCCAATTTCACCCAGATGGTTCAGCAGCTGAGCCTTGAAAGAGACAACGCTCTTAAAGACAAAGCACAACTCAGTGATGAGGCCATCAGTTTGCGGTCTGACAACACTCTTCTGAAGGAGCAGCTCCTCACGTACACCAGGTACTGCCTGTCTGTGTGGAGTGTGTGATTTAAAAGATTAGGATAAATACATTAAGTGTGCTTTCTTTTTTCCTTTTTTAAACAGGAAGTGCAAAGAGGACTTTGTAAAGTCTTTGGATGGTATCACTACGGTGACTAGGGAATTCCTGGAGCGGGTTAACAACCTGTTTCCGCATCAGCTGACCTTTCATCTCACCTGTAGCAGTCAGCAGGAGCAAATGGAGAAGATTAAAAACAGCTGCACAAACCTGTCCAAAGATGTAGAGAATAAGTTCCAGGTTTACCTAAACAACGTGGGCGATATGGTATACAAAAATTGTGATATTTTAGTGCAACCTCACCTTTCTAGTTTTTTTTCTATTCTAAAATCCCTCTTTGGTGTAACTACTATCAACTCAAAGATATTTTAAATGAGACAAAGACTCTCAACTAGACACTGTTTTTTAAATAAATGGTCACAAGCTAATACATTTTAGTATCTTTTTTCTGAAAAGTAACAAGTAAATGTAGTTGTCAAATAAATATAGTGGGGTAAAAAGTAAAGTAAGTCCCCCTGATGAAAAAAATAAAGACGCTACTTGAGTAAGTTAGGTCCATAAGTTTCCATCAGTTTCTATTGGGTTTTGGAGTTAGCATTCTCATCTAACTAACCTATGGACCTTGGAGCGCTTCTTAAAGAAGTTTGTACTTTGGAATATCCTAAAGTACAAGCTGAATGGGAAAAACTTTCTCAAGGGAGGAAGTCTATGCACTGTATCATTCCTGATAAAACTAGTTAGAGACAGATGTTCTGTAAGGTGAACTCAGGGTCAAAGCAGACGTAAAGTCTGTGCCTCGGCTGATGCAGCACTGTGATGGACACACACTGCAATATCTTTTTTTTTTGCTATAACACTCACTGAATCTTTTGTTTTTGTTGCTAGGATGTTTCTTCCGGTTTTTTGTGCAGATGGCAATCTAATACCCACTTTTACGAAAAAGAAAGTTAATTTTTTTCCCCTTGCTTGGCTTGTTCTCTTTTGTATCAAGGAGGTCTTTCAACAAATACACAGAACAGCAAAATTCTTAACAATAAATACATAAAAATGGTTAGAAACACCAAAACTTGCATGATAACATGTCCTTTAAATTGAATGACAAGCACCAAAAAGTTCACAACTACATAACTGACCCCTATTTTAAAAAATTGTTTCAGTTTGAATATAAAATGAGTCTTGGTCCATTTGAAGGTCTCGGTTTCACATATTGATACCTCAAACAAAAAAAGGAGCTTTTACAAAAGGGCACCAACAATTATCCATTTGAACCTTCTACACCATTTTAATATTTTTGGTCAAAATTTCAACAGAGAGTATGACTTGAAATAAAATGATTAAATATTGAAAAGAGCCGTTCAATCTTTACTTGTGGACGTGCCCCTGGCAGAGAATGAAATGACGTAAGTGAGGTTGACCTGCAGACCTCCTGTTCTTCAACACTCAGAAACACTTGCGTTGTCATTATTCAGATAAAAAGGTAAATAAAAATTCAATCCCTGCTCCTTTGTGATGCAAAGCCAAAGAAGGCAAATACCATATTTAAAAAGAAACTTATGCCATTACATTTATTTTAAGAAAATTATTTTCTTCTGCTGTTCTTCCAGGTGGCCAATATTCAGTCCAAGTCCAGTCGACTAGAAGTGGAAAACAGACATTTGACCTCCAGCTTTCAGGAGTGTGAGCGCAATAGGGCAGAATTTGTTGTCAATACTAAGAAGCAGCTAGAGCTCAAGCAAAAGATTCATGATAATAAGGTAAATAATATCTGGCTGCTTTGTGTGGGTTTGAAGTGTGAACCAATCAAGAGATCATTCCAAATAGGCAACTTCTGGTTATACAGTATCATAAAATTTAATGTATGTGTTCATCTCCTTCTGTTTTAATCTGTTTTAACAATAGTGCAAATCCTGCAGTATCGTATGAGAGACAGATACATTTTATTTTGCTTCCTTTTCAGGTTGAGAGCTTACTGACGGAGATGAACCGACTGAGATCACAAATGTCCAGTACTAAGGTAAAATGATTTTAAAAAGTACATGTACAGTCATGTGCTCTGTACGGACATATTAAAGGGAATGAAAGACAGCTTAAAACTCAGGACAGGTATTCATTTATTATGCCTATGTATGAATTAATCTAGGTTGCTCCAGATTTTCAGAGTTGCTTTGAGGATTCAGTCTGGCAACCTAATGAAAAAAGTAATTTCAGCTATCTCCCAAAGTCTACATGTCTAAATACAGTGTCATTACTCTCTGAGAGTGTCATTCACCTCTTAGCTTTTAAATTAGATTAACTGGTTATTATATGGACATCAGTGCAGAGGTAAGACGATGTGGGTGGATTCGACAGGAATGTGAGAGCTGCAGCAGCAGCAGGAAGGATGGAGAAGCAAGATAACAAAGGAAAACATTTTTAAGGTTGTCAAAAGTTCACAGAATGGCCTGTTTCAAACTCCACAGTTGTAGAATGAAGGCTCCCATGCAAAGCCAGAGAAAGCTGCACAAATGTGGTATCTGTGTCTAATGTCGAATAACACTGAAATTATCATTTCTTTTGCAGTCCAGTAGTCCTAATCCTGCAGCCCTTCCTGCAGCCACACAGCAGGGCAAACAGACTGCACTTAACTGGCTTTTTATTGTACCACCTGGCATTAAGCCGTTCATATTTTCAGCTCTGACATTTACCTAAAATATTTATTACTGTATCTTCCAGGTGAATTGAAACAAACCATCCATCCTGAGGGTCACTCAGACGGGAGAGGACATGTATCAACTCCAAATGCAACATATTTTAACAGAGCACAACACGTACTTACCCTCCCTGTTAATTACATAAATTTTCTGTTTAACTGTGCTTGTAACTGATGATTGATTTATGTTTAAACTTTTGCTGTGAAAAGCCTTAGTATGTTTATACCTGGGTGAATGTAAAAAAAAATTTAAGACACTGGTGTAAATATTTTCTCTTTTGTGTCTCTTACTGTCCTGTGTTGGTAGGTATGAAAATTTAAATGGAAAATCTTTTATTGCCATAAAATTAAAAGAACCAAAAACAGACTCAGTCTTAACAGTATTGTCTTCACTTTTTTTCACCCCATCTGACATTAAAAATACAACAAAGACTCAGAGAGGACTTCAGGCAACAGCTGCTTTCTTGTCTGCTATAAACAGACTTCTCTGAAAATAGCAACATTTATGTTTCCCAGTGGTTCACATGTCTAGAACTTCACATGAAATGTTAATGTAGCCCAAATGACAATAGACATCCATTAGGTCATAAACACATCATAACAGCAGCAGAGTCACTAGAAGTTGCGAAGACTGGATGTCAAAAACTAAAAGAATGAAATTATCTCTTTTTTGTTTTTCTTTTTATGGTCAGCTAAAAAAAAAACATTCAAAGATCTGAGACTAATAATTGCCAGGTTATACTCCATTTTACAAGTATGATAGCTATTGCATGAACTGTTCTCAAGCTTTACTGCTTCCTTTTCCTTTTATAAGCATAAGTCAATGAGCACGTACCTTTCTGTAGCAGGAAACAGACTTTTATGATTATTATGGACCCCGTTTGAAACTGAAGAAGAGACTCGTAAAATATACCTAATATAGTTTGAAATACTGTCAGTTTCTGACTGGAAGACTGCTTCATTGCCACTATTTATGCAAATCCTGTATATTTTATAAAAAGAAATGTAAATTGTGTAAAGGTATCATTACAGTGCCAGTTAAGAATATATCAATAATTTAAGCTCGTCCAAAATGATTTTCCTTGTTTATTCTTTATTGAACGCCTCTGCAGTTAGGTCCATAAGTTTGACATGTTTGTTTGTTTTGTTTTTTCAAAATTTTGCTTCTGTGCACTACCATGGTAGATTTTAAATCAAACAGTTAAAATATGATTAAAGTGCAGACCTTCAGCAATTACAGCCAATTTATACATAGTCAGTAATTGGACAACTGACTCACAACCAGATTTATGTCCAGGTGAGCCCCAGTCCCTCATTAGTCCATAATAAACTAAGCAGATAAAAGCTCTGGAATTGTTCCAAGTGCTGAACTTGCATTTGATAGCTATTAATGGTTTCAGCGATATGTTAATGCAAGTAAAGGAGGCCATCTTTTGGCTGAAAAGCCAAAAACAAACACATCAGAGAGATAGCAATACTTTAGAAGTGACCAAAACAAAAATCTGGAACATAATTAAAAAGAAGGAATCCACTAGCCAGCTCAGCAACACCAAAAGCCCTGGAAGACCACAGACAAAAACCAAAGTGGGTGATTGCATAATTCTTCATTTGGTTAAGAAAAAAACCCCTGCACAACATCTAGCCAAGTCAAGAATAGTCTAAAGGAGGAAGGCAAAAGTACCTTTGTTAATGTAAATACAGAGGGTTTACAGCAAGGTACAAACCACTCACTACACAGCAAGGGACAGGAAAGCCAGATAAGACTTTACCAGAAATTATCTAAAAGAGCCTGCCCTGTTCTGCAAAAAATTCTTTGGACAGATGAAACCAAAATGAACTTGTACCAGACTGATCTGTATATGTCTGTGTATTTGCCTTACAAGTACATTGTGAAGACTTAGAAACAGCTTAGAAGGTGGGCAACAAAGATTAGATGGGGTTCACATTACCAAAGTGTGGTTGTGGGCAACACACAGGCCAAATGAGTGTACCTTGGGCTGCTCCCCACAGCAAATTAATCTGCATTGGTAACTTGACAGAGGTTTTACACCACATACCCTTCCTGACGCAACCCTCCATGGTGACAGGGGCTTGTGTCCCCACCTGGAATCAAACCAGGGACCTTTTGCTTGTAAGGAGAATGTGTAAACCATTGCACTACAGAAAAGATTCAGAAGTTGACTTTAACCTTTTGGTTATACAGTGTCATCCATTATTTTATCCTATTAGATAACTGCAATTTTTTTTAATTTGTGTGCATAGTTATGGCCAAAAATAAGTTTTATTAAGTCACAAAACATTTTGACCTTTGACCAGTAAAAACGAATCAAAGTCAATGTTAGTACCAAATTTAAAGAAGTTTCCACCAGCTGTTCTGGTTCACAAAAATAGAACAGACATGAGGTCCCAAGATTATTCTCATAACAGCTTATCATTCCTAATAATTTTTGTTTCATTTTTATAACAGATTTTACGTCAGGCATGGAAGAAATACACCCAGACAAACAAATATTTGAGATTGTTTCCGTATTACATAAGAAAACAGACTAAGATTAACTCCTAGACTTGCTGTACACAAGGATGTCAGCCTTACAGGTGAGTCTGCCTCCTCTCCTCAGGAAATCCTTTGTTTTGCATGAAGTGTTTTCGATCCCATGTATAACCCTGAACACACACTCCCCTTGCTTTAAGTCAAATGGGTACAGGGTGGAACTGGCTGTACTGGACCAGACAGCCATTAATCAAAAGTGCAGGAAACTAACAGACTGAAAGTTAAAAGTACCCCATATCAGTTACACAGTGAAGTTTGCCAAGTCTTGGTTCTTATCTGTGTTTTAATATTTTTACAGTTTTGTTAATTTTTATCCACCTAAGCCACAAATTGGTGGTTATGAGGAATACATTACTATAATTGTTAAAATGTTTGCCATTATGTTTGGGGAGTTACATGTGGTCATATTTATTATTATAACTCGGGGATATGTTATTTGTAATCTTGATTATTCAGGTTTGTACCATTTTAGCTTATTTTAGCCTGATAGGCACAGCTCTGTAGTGTCCACTGCTTTGGTTCAGAGTGAACTATCCAAAAACTAGATTGCTGTAAAATTTTGTATAGACATTCAAATCTACACACTCTATTGTTATACACACACTTAACATACAGGCAGTCTGAGTAATTTACATGCACAAACAGAACATGGCATGCAGCGGTGGAGAGGTGAGACAGAGGCTGCCTATTGCAGGCACCAGGGAGCAATGTGGGGGCTTGGTGCTTTGCTCAAGGGCACCTTGGTGGTGCTCAAGGTGGGGTGAACCGACGTCTCTCCAGTCTTCCAGTACAGTTCCATATATCTGAGTCCAAGGTGGATTTTGAAAATGGGTCTTTTAATGCCACTGGCCTCTAACCTCTACAGGCGAGTCTTAAGCCAGCAGCCTTCAGCAGCCCTCTGGTTCTCAAAGTCCACCGACAGACTGAGCCACTGCCACCCCCCTACTAACATTGTGGATCCACTCACCTTTCCACTATCACTACTTTACTTTTTTTTGGTTTGTTTCGTTTTACTATACTTTATTAATCCCCAGGGGGGAAATTACAACTGCTACATCTACACCTGCAGTGAGGTAGGGAGGGAGGTTGGCATACAAGCCTGCCATATCAGGTGCCAGGGAGCAATGTGGGGGTTTGGTGCCCTGCTCAAGGGCACCTTGGCAATGCTCAGGGGGTGGTGTCCAAATTAAGTGACTTGATGACTTTGGCAAGTCTATGACTTTATCTTTATTGCCACTATGGTAATTTCACATAAAAACTGAAAAATCGTTAAATGGATTTAAGGAAAAGCCTGTAGATTTTTGACGTCTGCTGTGAGTTTTCTGTTTTGTGTACAGCATGCTCACACTGACAATGATAACATATAGTTTTTTTACAGGAATTATTACATTGCCCATGTTAGTTCAGTGGCTTAATCATGAATATAAGAATAGCAGTAATTTAAAATTCCCAATCTGGTGATGGCATAAAGTAACAAGTGAGAAGATCACCCTGTGTGATCCCACAATCTTGTATGTTATCAAATCTTCTACCCAACTTAGGTATTAACCACACAAAGTTTGAAAATGTTCTAGCAAACAAATAAGCTCCTGTAGTGGGTGGTGTGAGGGAAAAAGATGCAAGAGATAGGGTGAGGTGGGGGCAGATGATATGCTGTGGCTTGGTTCCAGCTGCCCAGTAAGCTATGATGACGGTATGAAGATTTTCATTAGTAACTCTTTGTGACCTTGACCTTTGACCCCAGAAGCTCATAGGTATTAATCACACCAAGTTTGATAGAGCTTCAGCAAACAAGTCAGCACCTGTAGTTCTAACAGTCAGATGGACAACCCGAAAATATAACTCCACACTGGAAACATAGTAAAAACACATTTCAGTGCAACAATTCACCACTTATCTTTTTTTTTAAAAAAACAGTCTCTTACTATTAAGAAGTGTGATAATTATATATCATAATTTAAAGTAATAACATGTTCTGGTCTTAGAAACACAACAGTGACCGTAGAAAACATGGATGACATGGTGTCATTTTAGTTTGACTCCATCACATCCACTAACAGTGAAGGGGTGGGAATTAGGGCCTATACTGCAGCCAGATAGCAGGCGGTGATAGCGACATTGCAGTTTCACTTTTGGGGAGCTGTCAGGTTGTCAATATTTTCTACTGTCATTACACAAACTCATAATACATCAATTAGAATTAACCAACTGTCAACCTAATAGTGCTACTGGAGGAAACGCCAGCAGACTAATAACAACAACATAATTCATCTTCTTGGAAACCCGAATCTCTGTACAAAACACCAACAATACACACAAAATTAGTTTTGGGTGGTAGACCAACCAAGAGGCTTTGCTTTTCATAAAGGGATGGCTTGTGAGGTCTCAAACTTTCATTCTTATATACAAAACACCTGAAAATTCAAAGCTGTAGTAAACACTGTACCTAGAGGCAATAGACACGGGTAGCACTTCAAAGAGAAAGCTTTAAAATTTATTACCGCTAATTTGTGTGACAACCAGTCCCACTTTTAGCTTAAACTTCCCCTGTGTTGTAATTAATCAAAGAGAACTTGAAAGACAACAAAAAGGGTGACAGAGCAGTGCGGAAAGAGGAAAAGTCAGGTAGCACAGCCAGAAATGAAAGAGACACTAAAAAGTGGAGAGACAGCAATTATGTTGGTTAACAG
>VUQH01009678.1:0-16691 GCA_015106775.1 Etroplus canarensis
CTCAGAGAAGAGCTCGAGAAGATGTGGAGGGTGAAGGTAACAGTGGTCCCAGTGGTAATCGGAGCACTAGGTGCAGTGACTCCCAAGCTAGGCGAGTGGCTCCAGCAGATCCCAGGTACAACATCCGAGGTCTCTGTCCAGAAGAGCGCAGTCCTAGGAACAGCTAAGATACTGCGCAGGACCCTCAAGTTCCCAGGCCTCTGGTAGAGGACCCGAGCTTGAAGGATAGACTGCCTGCAGGGGCGAGAGGGGATATATATATATATGTGTGTGTGTGTGTGTGTAGAGAGAGAGAGAGAGAGAGAGAGAGAGAGAGAGAGATTTTTTTTTTCCATAGAAACAGAAGAAATTAGTATGAATACAAAATGAACAAGACATGCTGACACTGTCAGAGTTAGAAATAATGATTTTTAAAATCGTAATTTTATTCTATTGTAGAGGTGACTTTTTCAAGGTAATCTCATGAGATTTCACCCCATGCTTCCTAGAGCATCTCCCACAAGATGGATCAGCTTGATGGAGTCTTCCTCCATACCATACAGTCAAACTGCTCCATGCTCCTTTTTTGTTCCTTTATTAGTACAACGGTTTTTAGCTGTGTAGCACAATTGAAAAAAGATTTTCTAATGATCAATTAGCCTTATAACTTGGATTAGCAGCCGTACCAGAAGTTTTTATGAAGAGGGCTGACAGTTACTGATAATAAGCCTCTATGCAACAACGTTGATCATTTCTTCGTCTAATTAGTTTTAATTATTTGTGAAATGGATAAAATAGATTGTGAATTGCTTGAAAATGAGTTTTTCTTTGGAAAGCAATGGAATTTGCACATGATCCTAAACTTTTGAGCAGAAGCAGCAGTGTGTGTGTGTGTGTGTGTGTGTGAGTGTGTGTGTGTGTATGTGTGTGTGAAATCAGAACTACTAGATTACTAAACATAAAAGTATGTAACATGGTGTTGTTTTAAAGTGATATGTAGTACAGGAAGTGTATAGTACATGAAACTGCATGATATGGACAACTATTGTACTTGGTTAAATTTATTGCACAGAGGGGGGACTGAGATCAAGACAGAAGTGTCAGTGCCTTTATGGCTGTGGGAAAGAAACTGTCCCTGAGTCTGTTTGTTTTTGATCTGATTGACCTGTAACACCCGCCAGAGGGCAACGTGTCAAACAAAAAAAAGCCAGGATGTGAGGGGTCTTTCACAATATTTTTGGCCCTACCAAGACAGCGGGAGATTTAAAAGACGTGTCACGAGGGCAGGGATCAGCTGACGATCTTCTGAGCTGTGTTGATTTTCTGAAGCCTCCTGCTCTCTACTTCAGTACAGCTCCCTTACCACACTGTAAATAGTACGTCAGTATGCTCTCTGTGGAGGAGCAGTAAAAGGTCTACAGCAGCTTCTGACTTCTGATTGTTTTTACTGAGCACTCTCAGGAAGTGAAGTTGATGCCATGCCTTTTTCGTGATTGTGGAGGTGTTTGCAGTCCAGGACGTGTTTGCAGAGATGAAAGTACACAGGAACTTGAATGGTGGAACCACCTCCATGCAGTCACCATTGATGTAGGGCTGGTCTACGCTGTTCGTCTTTAAGTCAAAGACGAGTTTGTCTTCATGGTGTTCAGCATCTGGTTGTTTGCTGAACTCCAAGCTGAATGTTTCTGGATCTCATCTTTGTAGGCAGCCTTATCCCCCTTCTGAGATGAGTCCACCACTATAGTAACATTAGCAAATTTGATGACAGTGTTGGACTGCAGTTATGCATGGAAAGAGAAAATAGCAGAGGGCTCAGCACATAGCCTTGAGGAGAACCAGCGCTGAGTGAATGGGTGGAGGAAAGGTGGGGTTTAACTTCCTGAGGGTTTGTGAGGACATCCTTTATTGAGGCACAGAAGAGTGAAGGGAGGCCTACGTCAGACATTTTGTTGACTAGGATGTCTGGGATGATGGCTGCTTTTCATTATAGTCAATGAAAAACATCCAATATAGGTTCCCCTGCATCCCAGGTGGCTCAGCATGGTGTGGAGAGCCACCTGGGATGGCAGATCAACAGTTTGATCTGTTGGGGAAATGGTGAGCATCAAGTGTGGGAGGGAGGCAGGATTTTATGTGGTGTGAGACCAACTTCTCAAAGCACTTCATCACCAGAGATGTGAGCGCTATTAGGCGGTAGTCGTTGAGACTGTCAGTGGTGAATTTTCAGGGGGCAGGAATAATTGTGGCTGCCTTTCGACAAGGTGGAATGGAAGCTAGTCTCGGGGAGAGGTCAAAGATGCTGGTGAAGATGCGTGAGAGCTTTCAGTACTTTCCCAGATATTCTGTCGGGACCAGCAGCTTTCCTTGCATTTACGGATCTGAGTACTCTTCCCACTTGATGTTCCTGTAGAGTGTAGGTGCTGGAGTCTGAGGGAGGCTGAGAGAGTAAGACTGGATGATGTTGTAAAGTCTCAAGTGAGCAAAGAAAGAGTTCACCTCCTCTGGCAGTGAGGCCCCTCGAGTACACAGATGCAGCACTGCAGCCCCTAAATTTGGTAAGATCCTAAATCCCCTACCACACCTGCCAAGGGTCTTTTTCTGAGAGGTGTTCTTCTATCCTCCTCTTGAAGACTGCCTTAGCTTCTTTTATACTTCAGTTCAGCTCTAGTTGCACTTTTTAGAGCTCTGTCGCCTGATCTGAAGGCAGGAGGGTCTATTTCAAATACTTGAAATAGCATCTTCAGGCCAATGCCTAAGCATATTCAACTCCCTTATAAAGAACAATGTAAGAGAAACATTAAGAAGTAAAAATTACTGGTACAACGCACTGTGCACATGTTCACTGTCGGTGCTAGTATACAGTACACTCTGGACAGGCTGCCAGTATATACAGACACACAGAGTCAGACAAATGCACTCAGCCATCCACACCTGTAGTCAATTTAAAATCACTAAATCAACTTAACAATCATGTCTTTGGACTGTGACAGGAAGTCACAGCATCCAGAGAGAATCCACGCAGGCACAGGAAGATTAGCTAAACCCTAATCTGCTCAAGAGGTAGGTATACTACACATACATCCCGTAACAGAATGCACATATGGTCTGCTCAAGGGTTATTGGATGTGTTTGGACACAGTCAAAGACAAGCTCCTTTATAGCCCTGAAAATATGTGCAGGATCATTCTGGCAAGCTGAGTCCTTCACAAAACTATAATGGTGCATGGCACTCATTTACCACCTGGAACAGAGCTTCAACTAGTCTACACGCTACATGATGCACAACCAAAGATGGAACTGCCTGGAGTAGCTGCAATTCAGGCTCACCATAACTTAATTCATCTGCTCTCATGATGGTAAATCAAATGCCTAATGTTAAAATGAAAAACTGTTTTTCATGACATGTTAAAAGTGTTCTTTAAAGCCATTAACAGTTGTATATAAGGATATTTTTTAAGCAAACAAAATATTGCACATTTAAAATGTACATCTATTAATTTTTCTGCAGTCATGTGTTTTGTTTTATGGGTTTTTTAAAAAAAATCATTTTCATTGTTTTTCATGCCTGTTGTTGCATCCTCTGCCTCCAGGATTGTCGGGAAGTTGTGGACAACCTGCATAGTCAGGAGGTGGGCATGCCAATCAAATTCCTAGGAGCTTTGGGTAGTGGAATACATGGCTGGTGGTTGGGAGGACAAGGCTGAAGGTACTCCGCTGCAAAATTTTGGGGGCCTAAAATTTAAATTAGTTTTTGAAAATTGTTTGGAGTGGAATTCTCTCTTAAATAAAATATACTGACTGAATTGTGTTCACTGATTATTAAAAGGCAGGCACTTGCAAAAATTATTTTAGAAATATGAAAGATATTACCTCTGACTGAAAGCCCTTGCTGGAAGTCATCAGTTTCACCCTGCCTATGAATGTTTGCCCAATGACTGTGACAAGTCTCTCATTTTGGGCTGACAGATCAGTTGTTCCTTGATCCTGAATTTTTTCTTTCTTCATCCTCTGCTCTTTATTCATTTTTGCGGATCAACTTTACTTTCAAACTGATTTCTTTTTACCTAAGCCACCGTCCGTGGTTCAGGGGTCTTATGATGATGACTGATGACTTACATTCACCAAATCACTTATTGCAACACTTTGGAAAAGAAAGCCTTCAGGCAACCACCTAAGACAACACGATTTCAACTCTTTTGTCATGAAATTCTTTAGCTTTTTCTGGCCTTTATTCTCTCCAACCTCTGTCATGGTTCTGTGTTTTGTCGTATGGATTTGCATGGTTTTTGAGTTCCTTTGTGCCTTTTGAGTTCCTTGTTGTTCTTATGCTTAGTGTTTCTTTGGACTTTGTAACCCTGGTGGTGAGTTGGCTTAATAAAGCCCTTTCAGTTTACCTGCTTGTCTCCGAGTCTGCATTGTGGGTCCACAGTCCCTCGCTCTTTCTATGGAAAACCTGACAACCTCAGTGCACCCATGCACCTCTAGATAACTATTTTTTCACCAATATAGAGAAATGTGCACATGACACATGCCTACTATCTGTGAGTACCATGCTGTTATTTGGTCTTTGTCATGGGGTGCCATGCTGTGGGTGAGGTGCGGACCCAATATGCAGGACCGCAGAGCCGACATGAAAAGAACAAGGCTTTATTTTGCCAAAACCGAGGGTAATTATACAGGGTACCAAAAATCCTGGGAACACGAGAGGGTGGCACACGGGGGGAAAACCAGTACGACGCGACAACGAGAAACACAGAAGACGAGACTTAAATACACAGAGACAAACCAATGAACACACGACAGGTGGACAGGGCGGGGGAGACCTAACAGAGACAACCAATGGAGGGAAGACAAGAGGACAGGGGCGTAACTAAGGCGCACGAGACAGGGGGAACAAAGCAGAGACTAGACAGGCTACCAAACTGAGACACGACCTGACACAGACAGAGACGAAGACCACTAACAAAGGACACAGGCAAGGCGTGGTGTAAAAAGGGAACAAACAGAACTCAAGACCAAACACAAAACCCTAACCAAAGGGCGGACCATGACAGTAATTCTTTAACAGTGCATTTTCTTTTTTAAAATCAGAATCCTTGATTGCACTTCAGTCACATTTTGATTGCTTGATTTAAAATCTACTGTGGTGGTGTACATAGGCAAAATTGCAAAAGCTATTTTGCTGTCCTGAATCTCATGGATCTTATTATATCAGAAAGGAAACATCTTTGTTATCAAGAACTCAGACAAACCCCTAGGAAACAGAGTCTTACTTTTTCTACCTTTAATGTTCTCACATACAGGTGTTTTTAAAGAATTCCTCAGTTTTTACTGCTCAAAACATGTCATCTTTTTCTTTCAGGTTCTAAAGCTGCACCAACAGCCAACCGATCTGATTTCTATATTTTTACGCTTCTTTTTAGTGGACTGAAATGTTTTTTTACATTTTACATTATTTGAATCAATTTCTTGGTTTTCCGATATCCGATTTGGATTCATTTAATTCTGCTATTTGGAATGTCATCTTTGCATTGCGTTTTGAGGGTTTTCTTTGTTTTGCTGAATTTTGGAAGAGAAAGCTTTTGGTGATAAGACTTTAGAACACCTAATTCGAAAGTGACATTGGGGCATTCAAATATACTTAGCCTTTATACGGTAGTTTGTAGACTTTCAACATTTAATTAAATGTATTTTTTCAAGTTATTTGCCATCTTTCTGTGTAATTATATAGCCATAATTTCATAGGTTATCCAAACTGTTGTTGATTTAACTGCTGTTCCCTACTAATTGCAGAATTAAATACAGCTCAGCCATATGTTTTGCTCCTGCTGTTGCTGTTGCTCTTTCATATACTTCTTGGGCTCCATATTCTGGTTTTCTTTTTTCACTTCTAATTGTCAGATGGCTTTTTTCCTATTTTTTACTATGAATATATTTAGAGCTGCTGCTAATTTTTGTCCAGTTTATAATAGAATATGTCATTGTAAAATACTTGATTTTTGAAGGAATAACTTGAGATTTTTTGTAACACTTCTCAAAAATGACTCACCTTCATTGTGGCTCTTAATTGCAAGTGATTAGCTTCCACCAATGTTCCTCAAAATTATGTGAAGCCATATTTCAAAGGGGTGTAATGCAGGAAGAACAGCACAAGACAGCAGAGTAACCAGGGGCAAAAAAGAACTAGAGGAATACTGGACAAGGAGGGAGAGGAAAGGAAGGGAGTGGAAAATAGAGTGAGCATTGGGGACAGAGCATTCAAAGAAAGAGTAAAGCAGAAAATCTAAGTCAGACCTTGGCTCTGGAGATTTTACCTAAATTAATTTTGCCATTTAATGTTTGCAAGTATTTATGAAACAATCAGCATTGGTTCAGCTAAAACTAATGTATACCTTTAGAAAAACAAGAGCAGTCTGAGACAACACCACCACGACTATCTCGCAATTTGAAGAATCCTTTTTTAAAAAAAATCCTGGCTCCAGATCTAGATCCAGATTGACTTCAAACATCAGGAAGGGTATCCGGCATAAAACCTCTGCCAAATTACCAGTACGGATGTGGCGACCCCTTTTGGAGTATAAAAGGGAGCAGCCGAAGGTACATGGTAAATGGTAAATGGACTGGTGCTTATATAACGCTTTTCCACTTTAACTGAGCACTCAAAGTGCTTTTGAGCCTCATTCTTACATTCACACACACATTCATACAGCACTTTATTCTATGCCTTTAAGCACATTTAACTATCACATACACATTCACACTCCAGTAAGTGCATTGGGAGCGATATGGGATTCAGTGTCTTGCCCAAGGACGCTTCCGCATGTAGACTGGAATCCTGGGTCTGGTTGCACAATGTCCTCTTGGTGGCCCTGAGACCTCGGCTTCGATCATGCTAATGATGCAACATGGGACACACACACACACACACACACACACACACACACACACACACACAAACAAACCAAGCCAAAAACATAACCTCCTTGGCTAAGGTAAAAATACAATGCCAGAAACCTATAAACACAGAAACCAGAAAGCCTGAAGCTTGAATGCAAGGCGTGAATGGGTCAACCTAAGATATTACACTGAAACTATTATCGCTCACTATTCTGACTGTGAGAATAGAGGATAAATGGAGAGACGAGAGATGAGGAGAGTATTTTAGACCAAAAAAGAAAAAAACCCCAGAAAGGAATACAGTAAAAAACTGAGAAATAAAAAGGTGTGGTGAGATTAGGACAAGACATGAGAACAATTAAAAGAACATCATCTGGGAGTGGACAAGGAGAAGTTTAGAAGCAAGAGAGGAGTAAAAGAAATCATATGCATGCAGTATGAGGACATAAAGAAGGATGGGTGAAGATGGTAATGGCCTCATTGGAATTCTAAAAGAAGAGGAGAGCTATTCAAAAGAAAGATTAGGTCTCACCTACAGTCTGTAATTTGTTTTGTTTGTGTTTCAGTTTCTGTATGTGTGAACATGCATTTCTTATTTTGCTTTCAAATTTTCTGCAGAGAAAAGTGCAGAAATTCTTAAACTTTAATGTAACATAAAGAGAAAAACATTTAAGTATTTGGATTCTGGTTATCTTAAATGTGTTATTAATTTACTAATATGTGAATATCAACATGAATCATGGATATACACAGATTTGATGTTAAACTGAACTTTTGTGGGGTTTGCTGATACTTGACACCACCCTTTGTTTGTTGGTCAAAATGTTTACAGATCTGGTCTGTGACGACACCAGCCAGCGACTCATTTCACTTTTCTGACACTTAAACAGATCACTGGTGTAGCATTGTGAAATGACCTGTAGGCCTATTGCTACTTCATTGAGAAGGTCGCTCTGTGAAAAAGTGGTTGACATTTGAGTTATTATTTGAGCCTACTTGGGTGGAGTGTCAAGGCACTTATGTGCATGTGCAAGACTTTCTCATCCATATGGTAGGTTATACACTTTAAAATTCAATGTGGAATCAAATAGAACTATCACCTTAATTAAATTCCCTTAAATTTAAAGTAAAACTGACCATTGTGCTGGGGTGCTGTCTCATGCCTGAATTTCTTTGTCACGGACTAGTGGAATATCAAACTGCAGCTCCAACAGAGAAGCACTGTGAGCTCAAATGTGCTCATAAATTGCCTCTTTTCCTCTAGAGCAGTGGTTCAAAATCTTAAACCCTTTACGTGAAATGCCATAAAAAAGACACTTATTGGTGTAGCTTTTTAGCACAGCAAAATTTCTGGTCCCAAAGTTCCCAAACTATTGACATCGGTAGCATGGAAGGAATTCACTGATGATTCACAGGATGCAGTATGCAGATTTTGTAGTGTTTTGCTTTTCCACAGCCTGAAATATGTGCTGGTTCTCTAAAGGAATCAACACAGAACTGGACTGGCAGCAGTACTATATCTGTGAAAGATAGGGTGTTGTGTTGTTTTGATTGGACTCAAAGTAATTCTAGCCACAGACAGTTTTTGTTGCCATCTTAATAAGACTCCTTTCTTTCATCAACACAAAAAGCATTACTTGTACTGTTGATCTCTTCTGCTGGACTTCTTGAATTGGTGAATAAACTGCAGAAACTTGAAAGCACAATTGTCTTTATTTTAATGAAATGAATGAAAACTTTTTTTTTTTTAATCATTATTTTTGCTTTTTGCTGCCACTTTTATTGACAGTTTCCTTTCCAATTTATTTCTTTTTCTTTCTGTGTTTGAGTTTAATGTTCCCTCAAAAATTGCAGTGACTTCTTGGTTTGTGGTTTGCACCAGGCACTTAAGTGTGCTGCCCTTGTAAAAGGTTGTTTGGACATTTTCTTATGCTAATTACAAATTGCTTCACACACACACATCCAATTTAAGATCAAATGCAATTCATCAACATACTCACACGGTAAGAACTGACTTAACTGTCAGCACACGTTTTGTGAATTCCATGAGGAGTTTTCTTTCTTGAATCTGTAAATATATATATTTTTTAGAATTTTGCATACGGTTTTAATAAATTTTGTTTCATTTTCTATAACCAATAATTAAATGATAATATAAAAACAGTCTCACAGACTGGGTTAACCAGTGGTTTGCACTATGTTGTAAGTCCCTCTGTATTTTGATTCATGAAGGCACCACTTGATAGGTAGGCAATGATACGTCTACCTCCTCAAGAAACTGCTTTACTTGGTTAGATGTTGTAAAGGGTTTTTCTCAACCAAGGAAAAGATTCTGTGATCATCCATTTTAGCCATCTTTCTTGGTCTTCCAGGCTTTTTGGAGTTCCTGAAATGGCCAGTGGTTTTTGTCTTTTTAAGAATGTGTCAGATTGTTGATCTGGCCACTCCTCAAGTTTTTGCTATCTCTCTGAAAATTTTATTTTGGTTCTTCATCCTAATAATGGCCTCATCACTTGCATCAATATCTTTTTGAACCTGAAATTCAGAGTTCCAGTGAAGGGATACTAAATACAAATTCAACACATGGAATCAACTCCAGGTCTTTATTCTGCTTAGTTTCCTATGAGATAAACGGGCCTCACCTGGCCACAGAACTGCTTGTCAGTTAACTGTCCAGTTACTTTTGATTTAAAATTCACCAGGGTAGTATACGTACTTAAAATGACAAAAACTATGTCATTGTTCAAAAACTTAGGAACCTGACTGTGTATTAATGCATGGAGAGAAAGGTTCAAACATATGTTGAGAGCATTAAACTTCTTTCACATTAACAAAGCACTTTAAATTAAGCTCTGTAGACTACAAGCTGATAGACTGACTTCTCATGCTGGTTATACTTTAAATATACTGCCTATTATGGGTTATCATG
The DNA here is from genome assembly GCA_015106775.1 of Etroplus canarensis. Classification (NCBI taxonomy): domain Eukaryota; kingdom Metazoa; phylum Chordata; class Actinopteri; order Cichliformes; family Cichlidae; genus Etroplus; species Etroplus canarensis. The sequence goes on from VUQH01009678.1 coordinate 9,806, forward strand.
AATTAGACTTTGCCCACAACACAATAGCATTGTGGAACTATAATGTTAGACAATTGCACTGCTACCTATCATATCTTATTATATATTTGTGAAAAGCAAAGCTTTGAAAACATGTATTCATTGCAGAGTCTGATTACCATGAGTAGCTCCGAAAAGGAGCTTATGACTTGTGCTTAGAGAAAATAAACAAACAAACAAAGGCTGATGAGGATATTTTTTATTAATGCCCAGTTAATATCAGGTACCCCCAGTGGTTATATAAATCTATAGCTACATGTTGTCAAGCCCACAGGCCAAAAAATGTCTAAATGACAGATAAAAATTGGGGTTTCCTAAAATTACCAATAAGACACAAACACCATCTATGCAATGAACATTATCTAATCAATATCTTGTTTACGTTAATTGAAGCAATGTGCAATTGTCAAATAGGTTTTAGATTACAGCATATTACAGTTTTATTAGCTTTTAAATGTGAGGTTTAAATATGATAATATAAAATGAGAAACAAATGTAAAGATTTAAAAATATGTTCTTTTAAAGCAATCACAGTTACAGTACAGGCTCTTTAGCTCGCTTTCCTGTCTCCACTACTTTTTATTCATGCTTTGTTCTTTTATTTAATTTCCTCCATTTGGATTTCCTGTGCTTTTCTATCCTCATCCATCCAGTCCCTGAAACCATTACCATTAAATTCATTACACAGGAAGAAAGACATTTTTGTGATACTTTTTTATTATGACCACAGGTTGAATCCATATTCTACTCTCCCAGATAACAAGGGTTCATTAATCATTTCTAAAAATTTTCAGTGCAAAAGTAGTTTCAAAAGAGAAACTATAAATGAAACATTCTTATTAGCTAGAGACAACATCTCTGTCATTACAGCCATTGAAAATACTTAGCATGTAAAAACCTTTGTTCATCCACAAAGATCACAGTCCATTACAAGGTCATAAATTAAAACAAAACAAAACAACAAAACTATGTACACAGTGCTAGCGTTGAGATAATCCCCATAATATTTGGGCAGATGAAAGGTTAGGTGTGATAAGATATTTTTCAAATCCTTTTTTCTTTCCATTAATTATGAAATAACGCACTTTGTGATACTATTTAATTCTGGCAGGAAGTCATAAATGTATTAAAGTGCTCTCAGTGCTTTAAAATCGTAGTCAGCACATAAATTATTAGTGTTATTATCAGACAGTAAGAGACATGAGTAGTGCTTTCAGCAATTTCACAGATTTCAACTGCTGGTGGCTTATGTCAAAATATGTTGATGTTTTGAAACCGCTAAACACTGGATCATTGGAAGCGTAGTTTTGAAATCATTTGCAGTTAGAAGGACAAAGTACATAGAAAGTAATAAAGTCCCCTGCAGTAAAAATCTCTCATTGATGCTCGGCAGTGAACTGCAAAGTGTTAGATGGTCAGTCAACAAACTGAACTGCAAAGCCTGTAATGTCATAGGTGTGGAGCTTGACTCTCTGACAGTGGTGGCAGAGAGGAGGGTGTTGTTTAAGTTATATACAATACTGGATCCATCATACCCTATCCATGATGTGCTGGACAAGCACATTCAGCGATAGACTCACTCAACCAGGATGCACTACAGAACGCCACAGGAAATCATTCCTACTTGTGACTGTTGAATTTTGCAACTCCTCGCTATGACACCTGGACTACTTTCCATTATATCTTGTTATATTATATATATATTATTGCTCAACTTTAAAGCTCTTTCTTACATAAATAGTTCATGTATTTTATCTCTATATGTTCTATCTTTTATATTTATATGAAAGATGTAATTAATAAAATACTCTGATTATAATTATGATTCTAACTGTCCATGCACCAAACTGATTGGTCAAGGAGTGCTCATTTACTAACTTACCTGGTGCGTAGTAAGTTAGGTTTACAGCATAGGAGTGTGTGTGTTTTTTAAATCTGAGACCTGCATATTTTTTCATTGTTTGCAACTGAACTACCTCATAATTGTATGATGCCAAGAGTTGAAAAAATATTCAGTTTAAATAGTGGCATTCGTCGATGTAATTTTTTCCCAGTCATTCAATCACTGTGAAGGAGGGGCTGGACAAGGACTACAATGAGGAACCATCACTTCCTTCTTGCATAAATGTTGAATGACTGAGCAGCAATAGAAGACAAGTAAAAACTGATGTACAGTATATGAAAAGTAACTATTTATTAAACTTTCATTTGACTGTGTGTCTACCTAGTAAGCAGCAGTCAGCCAGAGTCAGGAGCGTGAACCACATCTCTCCAGTGGATATTCCATACCAGAGCAACCAAAGCTGAAAAATGGGAGTCTCAGCTGTGCATTTTCAAAAAAATTCTTGGCATTTTCAAGCTGCTGTAAAATTCTCTCTTAAGACATTGTACCCTTGAAGTGAACCACCAAAAGTTTAGACTTTAGAAAGAAGCCAAAAAAACAAAAACATTAGAATACCTGGTAGTATGCCTAGAATACCTTTGATTTTAGGTTGACCATCTGCCTAGAGCTGGCCATCATCTAACATACTTTGCAGGTTTCACAACTAATTGTAGAACCTTTCTATTTGAAGCAGTGTGTCTTCTAAATAAGACTGGCCATGGTCATTAAACTCAAAACAGCATCAGTCTTTTTAGGAACAAGAGGCTTCGGTGATAATTGCCACAATTAGCAGAGATGCTGTACCTATAGAGAAATTGTCCATGGCCCATCTTCATTGATTTAAACCTGCTTTGTGCCTTCACTGCCTTTTTACATATTATACGAAAGAACCTTGGGATAAAATTGAATACTTCATGGGCATAACGGTGATTTTATTGTAAGAGTATCTGGGGACATTCTCTTTGGCTAACAATCTTTTTCACAGACATTTAAAACATTTTCCACAACAGCAACCCATTCTATATAATAATGTCTGGAGTGGTCAGTTTGCATACTTTTCTTTACCATGAGTGCAGTAATACACAGTTCTGAATTGCGATAAAGCTGTTTGTCATTCAATAAATCTTATTTAGTGTTTATTACCACTATTTTGTCTGTAAGGAAGGCCCTTGAGTTGTCTTTATACATCTGTAAATGTTATTCCAGTTCCTGCTTAGTCAAAAAAAATGCTAATGTGCGGCATTGCAAGGTTTTAGAGATCACACTTTCTGCACTAACCCTGGGAATTTGTTTGGGTCGTATCATTTCTGTGATCACATCGTCCGTGTACTTCCAGATGGTACTAATGACAGATGATGCATATTCCTCTGGGTCTGAGTATCCCCTTACATCCCTTGAACATGTTCCAATCAGTCTGATCAAAAAAGTTCTAGAACAGAGAAAAAAGCACCCTTTGGTCAAAGTTTGATAAACAGAGCAAGCCAACCTGACTAAATCTATCGCAAAGGACCACTGAACAGATTAGAAAAAATAATGCAAAAATGCAAAAATCTTTTGTAGTGAACAGACTGAGTGGATAATTCTTCATCTGCAAATATATTTAGCAGATTTAGTGTTAGCCTGTGCTGTAGTAACTACAGAGGAATCAAGCTGATGAGCCATACCATGAAGATATGGGAAAGAATCGTTGAAGCTAGTTTAAGAATAGAGTAAGGCAGCACTGTGGCTTCATATTGTTAAAGAGTACTACAGATACACTGTGCACTGTGTCTTTGTAGACCTTGAGAAAGAATATGATAGGGATCCAAGAGAGTAACTGTTGTATTGTATGAGGAAGTCAAAAGAGGCAGAGAAGTATGAAGACAGTACGAAACAGTAGTGAGGTGTGCAGTAGGAGTGATACATGGGTTCAAGGTGGGGGTGGGATTACATCAGGGATCAGCTCTGAGCCTCTTTTAGTTTGAAATGGTGATGGACAGGTTGACAGATGAGATCAGGAGGGGGTCTCCATGGGCTATGATGTTTGCAGACGACTTTGTGATTTATAGTGAGAGCTGGAAGAGATCCTGGAGAGGTGGAGGTATGCACTGGAGAGAAGAGGAAAGAAATTCAGTTGAAAGAAAACAGAATACATGCGTGAAGGAGTGGGAGGTAGGTGGACACTTGCACTGTCCCTTTGATGTACTCATTTCTAATCCTGTCCATCCTGGTCACTCCCAGCTAAAATCTCAACATGTTCAACTCTGCCACCTCCAGGTCTACCTCCTGTCTTTCCATCAGTCCCACCGTCTCCAGACCATGCATCATGGCAGGCCTCACTAACATCTCATAAATCTTCTCTTTCACTCTTGCTGCTATACTTCTGTCACAAAGCACCCCTGACACTCATTCTCACCCACTCCACCCTGCATGCACTCTCTTCTTCACCTCTCTTGTGCTCTGTCTGTTGCTTTGGATGATCCCAGGTATTTAAACTCATTCACCTTCACCACCTCTACTCCTTGCATCTTTAAATACATTAAACTAAACATGCTATCAAACAACAACAAAGTGTGTATCATATATTTAGAAGAATTCAAATGCACTGTTGAGGAAAAAAGAATGAACATACATTAATATCCTGTACCATCAGCATAACCTTACACTAACCACTTTTTTTTAAGGAAATATAAGTTTCGGTGCAATCTTAATTAAGTCTGGATTGACAAAAAAATCTAATGCAAGCTGTTTGACATTGACTGTGGACACAGGAATGTATAATTTCCACTATTGTATTAGGTACAATGGCCAATCAGTGAACAAAGGGAAATATGGGAAACACTAATTAGAGAATGTTTTACATCAATGCCAGCCTGTTGTTTGGAGAAGGTGTGCTCTGTGGAGGCAGACTTCTGTGAATGAAAATGCATTGTGTGGCCATTGTCTCTGCTTGGCAGTGGCCCCACACCACAGAGGGGAGATAAGATTGCTAATTGAGAAAATGTTTTCACTTTGTACCATTCTTGCCCATTCTTAATATTTTTTATTGTGGTTGTGATTATCTCAGCAGGTTGTGCTTGAAAGGGAACTTTTTCAGAAATGCTGCAAGCACTAAAAATCTGGTGCACGCTTGCATCTCTGTCTAGTGTTTTTTGTACCAGCAGCAGTGAGTCTGCCTGTATTTGTGCAAAATGTCACAGAGGTGACAATCTGAGCACCTCTTCATATTGCTTATTCCTTTTAGTGGGATTGAGAAGTGGAGTATGCACTTATGCTGCATTCACTTTTACTCCTGTACTTTAAGACCTTTTTCCACCATGATCAACTATCCTAATTCCATTCCTCATTTCATATTTTATCTGAAAATCAGTCTTAAGCTATAGCAGAAAGCAGAAAGTTATTCATTTACCGCAAAAATATGACTCCAAAATTATAGTGCATGTGAAAACTAACTCCCTGTGGTTGCCATGTGATCACTAAAGGTGATTACTAAAGCCCCAGTTTTTCATGAATGCTGAACTGACCCCCCCTTGATGTGATGTGAGACTAGATGTCATGGCCACTTTTTATTGCAAATTCGATGATTAAGAACTAACACATGTAACAGTGAAGTTGATTCCATAAAACCCCTGATTGTTTTTTAAATTTATTTTATTTTTTTAACCAATTTTATCTACAGCAACAGCAGATAGCAATGACAGCAGACATAGCATGGCAACAGCATGGAACTGTATTATCCTAGGATCAATTTGGTTTCTGTTTTGTGCAGATCTGAAGAATAATCACAGAGATCTGGCTAAAAATGTAAAAAGACTTTTACAGAAAACACCACCTGTTGGCCAATCTGTATTTTCAAAATGGCTAAAAATCCTTTTGTTCCACATCTCACGGAGGTTTGTCAGTGTACAAAAATTCAAAATCCTCCATCAAGTAGTTTTTGCATTATCATGCTTGCGCAAAGGATTGGCAGCAGCAGTAGTGGCTGCAGTGGTGGCATGGTGTCACCATTAAATTATTTAATCCCATGAACAATTTGGTTTTTCATTTTGTGTAAATCCAGCAAACAGTCACAGAGATATGACTAAAAATGTGCATTTTTTATCTGATTTCAGCGATGGCAGCAGCAGATGGCAATGGCAGTAGGCAAAACATGGTGTCAACATGGATGTGTATGATCCCACAATCAGTTTGGTTTTGGTTTCATTCCAATCGGATGAACAGTCACAAAGATTTCAACCATGCAAATCTCAAAACAGTGCTCCCTAAATTCCATCAGCATGTGGACTACGAGAGGGACGAACACGCTGGATCTTGTTTACACAAACATACCCGGCGCGTATCGCGCGGAGCCCTGCCCCCATCTCGGCAACTCTGATCACATGACTGTGATGCTGATCCCAGCATACAGACCACTCACCAGACGCTCCAAACCAGCTCTGAAACAGCTCTGAAACCAGCTCTGAAACAGGTTAAAACCTGGCCAGCAGGAGCCATCTCTGCTCTTCGGGACTGTTTTGAGTGCACTGACTGGGACATGTTCAGGGAGGCTGCAAACAACGGCGACTCTATTGACTTGGAGGAGTACACAGCATCAGTGACCGGCTACATCGAGAAGTGCACTGATGACGTGACCGTCTCCAGGACCATCACCACACGCTCCAACCAGAAGCCGTGGATGACTGCAAAAGTGCGTGCTCTTCTGAAGTCGAGAGACTCAGACTTCAAAGCAGGAGACAGGGTGGCCTTAAAAACAGCTAGGGCCAACCTGTCCCGAGCCATCAGAGAGGCAAAGCGCGCACATGCCCAGAGAATCCACGGCCACTTCCAGAACACCAGAGACTCCCAGTGCATGTGGCAGGGCATCCAGGCGATCACCAACTACAAGACTACATCATCTGCTTGTGACAGTGACGCCTCCCTCCCAGATGCGCTGAATGACTTCTACACTCGGTTTGAGGCACAAAACACCTCAACAGCGAGGAAATCCATCCCTCCTCCGGATGACCA
>VUQH01009685.1:6703-26894 GCA_015106775.1 Etroplus canarensis
TATGTGTGTGTGTGTGGGTGTGTGTGTGTGTGTGTGTGTGTGTGTGTGTGTGTGTGTGTGTGTGTGTGTGTGTGTGTATATATATAGATATATAGATAGATATAGATATATAGATAGATATAGATATAATAAATTACATTTCTATATCATAACAATACCATTTGATGTGATCTTAGGTATTTAATGCTGTTTCTTTTTTTAAAAATCAGAACAAAATGAAGGAATTGGAGTTGCTCTGCTCCCTGAAGGAGGTCCCACTTGATTTTAGTGATTTGGAAAATGTTGTCCTTGCTTTGAGGTAAGTAATTAACTAGCTCATTTACATTTCCTCAAGTCAGTTAATACTCTAACATGATGTATTTGCAATGACAGGGAGAAGTTCTTTCAGGAGGTAAACAGTAAACACATCAGAAGCAGTACCCCTCTTGCCAAAACTAAAACGCTGGTGAAAAGTTTGATGAACCGCACTGAGCTTCTGCTACATGTTACCATTGCTCCACATTGCAGGAGCCTAACTACCACACCTGCAGGCACACCAGGCCCAGGTACACACTAATTTCTTTTTTGTGTCAGCTTTTGTTACAAGTTTTGTTCCTAAGTGACACTTGAGATGCTAGAGGTTTTTTCCTTTAAACCAGTCATTTTCAAACTTTTTGAACTGAGGGCACACAAAAGTGCCAGAAATATTTCTAATAGGCATATTAAATTAACAAGTCATTCATTACTGCATTATATTGCAGTTATAATACATGATTCATATAGATATTCCAATGTGCACCTGACTTCCCTCACAGCACATCCGGTGTATCCTGGTAGATAGAACCCGTGATTACAAATTCTCTACACTACTGAAATATTCTTAGGCTAATGTTCTATCTATATGGCTACAGCTATATAACTCAAAACTTGGAGGTTTCTCTATGAAGCTGAAGGGTAAAGCTTACATTTTTTCATAGGTGGCTGTGTTTATGTCAGGCTATACTTTGATTAGTCTGTTAGTAATTCCCAGTTAATTAGATATTAAGTTACCCTAGAGTTTGATTCTCACCCAGTTCTTCTCATTTTTGTTTCAGCCTCTCAGTCAGTGTCTGATGCCAAGACAGTGATCCCCATGGTGAAGCAGCCAGTCTTCTTGCGCAGTATGTCTGCGCCTTCTGACTTGGAGATGATTGCTAACCAGGACTTAGAGTTTACACATGCTCCTCAAAGGTATTCTTTTGTCTGTGTTTGATAGAAAGGATGCAAAAGTGTCATAGGAATGAATAGAATTCGAATTTGTTCCTATATTTGCTTTCATTTTTACTTTCAGGAGGCGACACCACCCTACTAGTCATCGTAGCAGCTCATTTACCCTGCTCCAGTCTTTGGCTATAGAGGACAGCCGAGACAAGCCAACATACAGTGTGCTTCTTGGACAACTCTTTGCCTTTATTGGGACTACACCTGATCAGGCTGTAAGTTTCTTACCTATAGTGTTTTTTTAAAATTGCGATAGCTGCATTAAAACCAGTGGGTGAATTCTGATTTGCATTAAGATCATTTATACCCTTTATTTCTGTAGGTCTCAAGCAGCAGTTTTCTGTCTGCTGCGCAGACACGATGGAGACGAGGCAGTACACGAAAACAGGCACTTGTACATATGAGGGAGTTGCTCACTGCTGCTGTCAGAGTGGGTGGGGTCACCCACTTGGTGGGACCTGTCACTATGGTACTGCAAGGTGGACCAAGGTAAGAGAAGAAGAGGAGTCACAAATGTTAATTGACATGCACTGCTGAAATACTTTTGAATTTAGGTCATTGTATTAAACTATAAACAAACATTTTAAATTGTGGTTCCTCTACTCATCCCTGTTTGTGTGTCACCTGTGCAGGATTGAGGAGCTTACCTGTGGTGGCATGGTAGAGCAGGTGCAGGAGGCCTTTGGGGAGACCATGACATCTGTAGTTTCACTATGTGCTCGTTACCCCATTGCTTGTGCCAACAGCATTGGCTTGCTTTGCACGATCCCTTACACCAGGCAAGGAGTTCCATCTTAAATGATTTCTTTTAATATTTCTGTAGTACTTGGAACTTGATTGCTTACTTTGTTTTGTTACTTGTGTTATCATAGGAGTGAGGAACAGTGCCTCGTTCGGAGTGGGCTGGTTCAGCTTATGGATAGCCTGTGCAGTTTAAGTGGGCAGAGGGAATGCAGTTCAAATGAAAAGCAGACCAAAAAACAGAAGGTGGCCACCATGGCTTGGGCTGCTTTTCAGGTGCTGGCCAACCGATGTATTGAGTGGGAGAAGGTAGAAGGTATGAAAAATTTGTAGATACTTTGTTCATAACACAGCAATTCTTTTTCAGGCTGTGAGATAAAATAGTTAGGGGTTGTGGTAATAGGTTGTCAGTCATTGTTTTTTTCTCTTCATAGGTGGTTCTACAGATGCAGTTCATTCAGGTCTGGCTAGGCAGGTGTCCAGCCTGCTGACCAATCACCTGGCCAGAGCTACAGAATGCTGTGGGAATCAGGCAGCTGGTAATGATGCTTTACAGGATGTTCTCAGTCTGCTCAATGATCTTTCCAGGTAAAGTTCATTTCATGTATGATTTATATTGTGTGTGTTCATAGTAGGGCTGTCATAAAATAGTAGCTAAAAGAAATAACAGTAAACCATTATATCTATAGAAGTGAAAAAAGTGAACAAATATTACTGACGTACACGAATGTCGGTAGTGGTAGTCACCTTAGTTTAGGTAAACTGAGCTGCAGTATAGTAGTTACTAAAACAGAAGAGAAGCATGACAAGTTGGACAGAGTCTGTATACTTGCCCTGAATTGTGTATGGTAGTGTTGTATGTGTATTTTTATCATTAAAGTCATTTCTAATTTTAAGTTATTAATGGTCCATACCTGTGTATTGCAGCACCCGTAATTCATACAGTGTGTATATCCCTTTGGTTCTCTATTCTAGGAGCCACATCGGGAAAGCTATCCTGAGCCAGCCGGCTTGTGTCTCCAAGCTCTTGTCTCTGCTACTCGACCAGAGACCCTCACCAAAGCTAGTACTTATCATCCTGCAGCTGTGCCGTGCTGCCCTGCCTCTCATGAGTGTGGAGGACTGTGGTAATGTGGCTCTGCCCTCCTGGAGCTATTCTATTAACACACTAGATGCTGAGCAACAGGATGCCAGTGACCCAGCATCACGCATTGCTGCCTTGCTGCTGGCTAAGCTGGCAGACTATGTCGTACCAGGTTTGTCTTTCTAATCTAGAACCACTCAATATTTGTTTGGTTTCTTATATTTTGAAATATAATACTGGGCTGCATGTTATTCCCTTATTCTCTTCCCCCATATTTCCTTTGTCTTTACACTGTCAATCGGAAGAATGGCAAAAATGGCAACGAAATAAGCTAAACTGGATATTGATGAAATAATGTTCTCCTCCTTATAGACAATATTCCTTCTTTGCCAGGCTGTCAGACCCTTCTCTCTCCCAGCTCCTCTGAGCCAGACACAAGTCTCTCCCGAGCCAGTTCCAAAGGAGCTCTTAAGTCTGAGGATGTTGGGGAGGAGGGCGAGGCAGTTGATGGCAAGCTGTCGATTTTTATCCACAAGCGAGAGGACCAGTCATCTCATGAGGTTCTACAACCACTTCTTAGGTATGATTACTCCTCATGTCTTTGCTTTGATTTTACATCAACAAGCTTACTCTGGGTTCTCTGGCCTGAGTGTTTCTCCACTCTCTCCAAAATGTAGCAGCTCTGAGGGGCGTCCCTTTCGACTTGGCACTGGAGCAAACATGGAAAAGGTGGTAAAGATGGACAGAGATATGACAAAGGTAGCTTAACCAGAATTATAACTTATCCAGAATTGCAAAGTGGATATTCACAATATGAATGTGGTTTCATTTTTTGTATCTGTCATCCTTACATCTGCCATATTTTAAATGCTGCTTAGACTGGAAGCTGTGAGGTGATCACTGAAGAGGCATCTGCTGCCCTGAGGAAAGCCAACAAGTGGGCACAGTCTGGTTTGATAGTGAGTGTTGGTCCTCCTGTGGAAACTTTAGCCCAAGACACTGCTGGGGGCATTACCACCGGTGACAAGAGGAAAACTGCTCAGACTGCTGTGTGTAGAGACAGGAATGCTGAGTTGGCCAGGTGCTGTTTGTTTCTGCAAGTTAATATACAAGTTAAGATCCAAGTGTTTCAAATTGCAACTGTATATGTAACTAATGGAAGCTGCCATATTATGATTGTTTTGTTATTTTGGCAGGTGCAACTCTTGTTTTTGGTTGTAACATTTCTCCTTAAACTCTGCCTTGACTAGGTCAGACCCCGTGCGCCCATTTATCAGTGGGCATGTCGCGAACAGCATGGCTGCTGAAGTTATTGCCCTGCTGCATAGTCTGCTCACGGCTCCTGAGTCTAACACTGCTCAGATCTGGACAACCACTGCTGAAAAAGTAAAACATTATCATGTTCTACCTCTGTATTATTGATTATACTTGGTATTATGAACTGACACTGTAAATTGCTGCAGATATTGATTCTTTAGTTAGTCCAGAATCAGATACATAGATTTTTCAGATACTATCTGCAGAATCATAAAATTTAAAATTCTCACTTATATTGTATATCTATGCATATGTATATTTTTTCAGCCTTTAGGATGTTTGCCATAAGCTTAAATGCTTTTTCTCCTGGCTTTTTTATAGGTCCTTTCCCGGGCGCTAATGTTTATCCCTCAGCTGGGCAAGTATGCTGAGAGTATTCTGGAGAATGGCAGCAGCAGTGGAAGAAAACTGGCTAAACTGCAGGCCATTGGCAGACAGGCTGTTGCTGCCCTCTGTGCCCTTGGTGGCTTTAAAGAAACTATTAAAATTGGTTCTGAGGTCCAGGTTAGTTTAAGTAGGAAACATATTACACTTTCTTGTTGTACATTAACTTGTGCAACAGTTTTCATCCTAGATAAAAGTACATCAAGATGGTGTTATCGTTTTCATTAAAACCACAGAATTAATGACTAGCATGTTTGCTGTGCTTCCTCTACTCTGCAGGTGGTAGGTAAAGGTGTGCAGGGGAGTGTGGGCATAGTTATGTCCATAAATGAACAGGAGGGCATTGCTACAGTGAAGTTTCCTTCTTGTGAGTACAGGAGAGCTTGCAAAGCTTCAGATATCCTGACAGTACCAATATCACGCCTCTGCACTCCAAGATCTGAGGTAAGAATTTCAACACCAGACGCTGTGCAGTTCTTGTTAAGGAAAACAGTGACCTGAATCTTACTTGTCTCTACCCCAACAGGCTCTTCCCCTCTATAAGCTTTCAATCACAGAAAAGGTGGTACAAGCAGTGCAGTCTATGCTCCTGCCACAGGAGGGCAGTCTCTCTATTCATACTTCTCTACCAGCTACCGGAGATGGATCTAGCCCAGTAATGGCTGCAGTACGCTTGTTGGCAGAAATAAGAACGAGGTTAGTAAACAATAATGTAAATTAACTTTTCTGCCAATTATCTGCACATCTTGACAGAATACGGATTATGGAATGAACTTCTGAACCTCACCATTCTGAGTCCCAGGCTGATAGTATAAAGGAAATTGTTATAATTAAAATGTTGACAGAGGAACCACTTCGGTACTGAAACATTGATTAAGTGATATGTGATTTTTGAAAAAAGAAAACCTGAAAAAATAAACCATAAGGTTCTTGATTTTTGTATTTTTTTTCAGGGCATGCCTAGTTATGGCACAGCTCTTAGAGGACAGCTCATTCTGTGAAGAGTTCATTCAGCAGTGTCCGGCTGCTGTTGAGGTTCTCAACCTGGTTGCTCAGGAGTGCAGCCCAGGTGAACACATCCAGTTAGATCATTTCATCAGTCAGAATACTTTATTAATCCCAGGGGTGAAATTGCATCAACCAGTATTTCTCAGCACCATACTAGCTTGGCAACTGTGTGTCTGATATATTTCTGTCATCTTGTGCAGGAGAGCGCCTTGGCATGGTTGAAGCTCAGTGTGAGAGAGTGAGAATGCTGTACCGGGACTGTGCTCGTCCACCACCTCCGCCATTGCAGACAGACAGACGCCAGGTGGGTATTTACCAAATTTATAGTAAAGTTTTGTTTCTGGATGTTTGCAATAACCAACAGCAAACACAAAAGATTGCTTCTCTTGTAACATACAGTGCCTTGCAAACTTATTCATACCCCTTGAACTTCTCACATTTTATCACATTGCAACCAAAAACGTAAATATATTTTATTAAGATTTTAGGCAATAGGCCAGAACAAAGTAGTCCAAAATTATGAAGTGGGAGGAAAATGATTCATGAATTTTAAAAAAAAAATAAAAATCTGAAAAGTGTGGTGTGCATATGTATTCAGCTCCATTTCATTCAGTAACCAACTGTCTTATGAAGTCACCCAATTAGTAAATAGAGTCCACTTTTGTGTAATTTAATCCCAGTATAAGTACAGTTGTTCTGTGAAGGCCTCAGAGTTTTGTTAGAGAACATTAGTGAACAAACAGCATCATGAAGGCCAAAGAACACACCAGACAGTACAGTTATAAAGTTATGGAGAAGTTTAAATCAGGGTTAGGTTATTAAAAAAAAAATCCCAAACTTTGAACATCTCATGGACCACACTTCAATCCATCATCTAAAAATGGAAAAAATAGGGCACAATTGCAAACCCACCAAGACATGGTTGTCCACCTAAACTGACAGGCTGGGCAGAGAGAGCATTGTTCAGAGAAGCAGTCAAGAGGCCCATGTTCTCTCTAGAGAAGCTGCAAAAAGCCACAGCTCAGGTGGGAGAATCTATCCAAAGAACAACTATTAGTCATGCCCTCCACAAATCTGGCCTTTATGGAAAGATGGCAAGAAGAAAGCCGTTAATGAAAGAAAGCCATAAGAAGTCCTATTTTCAGTTTGCCGGAAACTGAGTGGGGGACACAGCACAACATGGAACCTGGACGAAGGTGCTCTGGTCAGATGATACCAGAAGTGAATTTTTGGCTTAAATGGAAAACACTATGTGCGGTGCAAAACTAACACTGCACATCACCCCGAAAACACACTCCCCACCTCGAAACATGGTGGTGGCAGGATCATGCTGTGGGGATGCTTTTCTTCACCAGTAGCAGGGAAGCCAATCAGAGTTGTTGGGAAAGTGGATGGAGCCAAATGCAGGGCAGGCTTGAAAGAAAACCTGTTAAGTCTTCAAAAGAATTGAGACTGGGATGAAAGTTCACCTTCCAGCAGAACAACCCTAAGCATACAGCCAGGGTATGGTTTAGATGGTGTTGGTTTAGGTGATATGGTTTAGATCAAAGCATATGTTAGAACAGCCCAGTCAAACTTCAGAATTAAATCCAATTGAGTATCCGTGATGACACTTGAAATTTACTGTTCACTTGAAATCCCCCACCAATCTGACTGACCTTAAGCTGTGGACTCAGGGGGGACTGAATACATATGCATGTCACACTTTTCAGATTTATATTTGTAAAAAAAAATTAAAACTATAAAGCATTTTCCTTCCACTTCACAATTATGCACTATTTTGTGTTATTCTATCATATAAAATCCCAAAAAATACATTTATGTTTGTGGTTGTATTGTGACAAAATGTGAAAAAGTTCAAGGGGCGTGAATACTTTTTCGCAAGGTACTGTATACTGTATGTGGAATGGATGCTTAAAACTTCATTTATCACTGAAGAAGGCTCAAAGGGTTTTTTTATCACAAAGAACAGAACTATAGTCTGAAAAAGTTTTGAAATCTATTGAACATGCTTTAATTGACTGACAGATAATTATGTGATTAAATGATTATATTTCTACACACTCATTAAGTACTCAGAAACCTTCAAAGACATCTTAATGTATTCACCAGGGAATTTTACGGGCTCCATTTATCTCATCACCTTTGATGTGCTTCTCTTTCCAGCCCAAAGAAATCACTTGGTGTCCATCCAGAGTATTCCCTCCGGTCCGTGCCTGCATGTTCTCATCCCGTCTAACCTCTGTCACCTTCTTGGCTGATCCAAGTGCTGGAGGAGGGCTTCCCAGAGGCACTTTCATCTACGCAACCTCCGCTGTACCAATTCAGGTGGGCACTTCATAGAGGAATGCACTTTTGCTGTAATATTTCCCACCACATTTTGTTTGAACAAGTGTTAAATATGAGCATGAGATATAATCATTAATTCATAGCAGAGTTTGTCCACAGTTTTAACTTTCCTAACTTTGTCCCTGCAGGCACCATCCTTTTACTGGGAGATAGAAATTGTCTCCTATGGAGACTCAGAGGAGGACAGTGGGCCAATTGTGTCCTTTGGTTTTGCCCCAGAAGCAGAGAAAAGAGATGGAGCATGGACTAACCCTGTTGGCACATGTCTGTTCCATAAGTACGTAGACCTGCATATTAAATCTGAAGTACTCCCTCTTTATTTCCTTTGCGCACGCTCTCTCTCTTACTTGACTGCTGACTGCTATTCTCCTTTGTGTCATTCTGTCTCTGTGCGTCTGTCTCTGTGTGTGTCAGTAATGGTAGGGCAGTGCATTATAATGGCTCCAGTTTGCTGCAGTGGAAGAGTGTCAGGCTGGATGTGGCTCTACTTCCTGGTGAGATAGTAGAAAAATATCTCTCTCTCTCTCTATATATATATATATATATACACTCAATAGGTTCTGTTGTTTGATTTTAGTCAGCTTTGAAATCCATACAGCAGTGTCTGTAATGGATTTAAAATAAACTTCTTACTTGCATTGTTTCTTAACAGGCTGCTCTTTGAAAAAAGCTGTTTGGCAAAAATGTCTTGCTTTCTTAACTCAAGCTGTATCCTGTGTTAGCAAGGTTTAAAATGTGCTATACCTATTCACACTGAGCTATTACTGAGATTGGGATCTTCCATTTGTGTGACCACAGGTGATGTTGCTGGAATCGGCTGGGAGCGTTCTGAGGGCACTCCTCCTCCCCCTGGTCAGGCTCCTAAAGGCAGGGTCTATTTTACCTATTGTGGCCAGCGGCTCAGCCCCATTCTCGAGGATGTAGCTGGTGGAATGTGGCCCCTTGTACATATTCAAAAGAAGGTGGGTTTCTGCTAAAATGCATCCTTTGTAATTGAACTGCTCTTGCCATATGCGACAGATCATTTCTATGTGTTTATTTCTCTCTGTATTTCTTAATAGAACTCAAAGATACGTGCCAACTTTGGAAGTCGGCCTTTTGCGTACGCTGAAGGCCAAGCACACAGAAATGCAGCTGACTTGTGTGTAGACCTTGCAGAAGAAATCAGTGCAAATTTTGAAGCACTTCCCTTTGCTATGGCCTCAGACAGCGATAATGATGCAGGTGCAAGTGTCACTTCAGATTCTGGTTCTCATGGACCCCCTTGTCGGATTGCAGCTGTTGCAGTTGCCCAGCAGCGTATGTCTCATGCTTTCATCTCAGTTTTCTTATCCATAACTTTCTTCAATTTTAATTTGTGTGTTGCTCAGTTAGTAACCTTTGTTTGATCTGAAAATTTGTCTTTTGTACAGAGTACAACAGTGACCTGTCCTGCCATTACAAGGTGGAGCTGAGTTATGAGAACCTTGTCACCTCTGGACCTGACCCACATCCTCCTCCTATTGCTGATGATGAGAGCGATGACGAAGATGACGATGATGTCCCGAGGGTAAGGCAATCTCGATTGCTCCAAGCTGTGTTGGAAAAAGTTTCATGCTTACATATTTCATATTTTTCTTTGGGTTTGGCTTCAGGAGGATCACTATGCCCTTCTGGTTAAGGCATGGGAGACAAAAGTGTTCCCCACAATTCGTAGGCGTTTCCGTAACGAAGCTGAAAGGAAATCTGGCCTGGACCAAATCAAAGGAGCTCTGCAGCTGGGTAAAGAATGAAATACTTTATTAACAACATATCCAAAAAGTTTCATATAAGACTCTTAATTTGGCATAAGACTAAAAAATTTTTACTTGTGTTGCCAACATCACTGGACTAAGAAACACATGGCTCAGTAAATTTACAAGCCTTAAGATGTTTTTTGGTGTTTGAGTTTATGGCTAATTATATTCAAACAGGATGAAAGAGGCCTGGTGGCACCTAAAAGTTGAAATCTAAATCATAATTGGAAAAACATTTTTTTAATGAATAGAATCATACCTGTTTATTTAACATGCTTTAAAGTATATTACTATATAGTTCAGGTTCACTCATGCAGCAAAAAATTAATCATCCTTGAACAAAGCCGACCAAGCTGATGCAATTATATTATTGCATGCTTTAATTTGCTTCATGATTTGATAAGATGCTTGTAATTAGTCCCTGTAAGTTAGATGTCAGAAGTTATTAAGTAAATGACTTACTAAACCACTGCAAGCCTTTACATACAGCTGAGACACTGTTTATCTCCATGGTGTTTAATTGACAACAGGCATGGTTGATATTGCGAGACAAACAGTGGAGTTCCTGTACGAAGAGAATGGTGGCATTCCGCGAGATCTCTACCTCCCAACTATTGAGGATATCAAGGATGAGGCCAACAAGTTCACTATTGACAAAGTCCGCAAAGGTACTGAAGAAAATTACATATCATCAGGAATCACTCTGAAACTCTTAAATAAAACACTAAACAAACCTTTAGATAACTTGCACTATAGTACTAAACATGCATATTATCACTTGCTCGTACAAGGTTTGAATGCCCTTAATAGAAGCTGCACTTGACAAAACTCCCATCTTACATAATTTAAATGATCTTGATGATAACTTGCGCTTTCAACACAGGGTTGACTGTGGTCATCCGATGTCCTGACAGCAACAATACCAACAGCACAACAGGCGGGACAGCACTACCAAAATTTGCCATACGTGGCATGTTGAAGACTTTTGGTTTACATGGGGTTGTGCTGGATGTGGACTCTGTAAGTGCAGTACTTTAGGATTATAGGTGTTTTTTTTAACCTTAACAATAAATTTGCCAATAAAGTAACTGCATATGTTTGTTAAGGTGAATGAACTGGTCCAGGTGGAGACATACCTTCGTAGTGAGGGTGTGCTGGTGAGGTACTGGTACCCTATTGAGATGCTTGAACGCCCGCCTGCTGGATCTCGACGCACTGCGGCTAATGGCTTAGTCTCATTAGACAGTAGCAATATTCAGATTCATAGGTAATATTTAAATCCAATGGTGATACATTTGACACATCTACCTCCTGCTCAAAATCATTTTTACTGCTTTACTTTGTTTTAGGGAACTTCTTCGCTGCGAGAGCGCATTGGCTAGATTATACTGTCGTATGGCCTTGCTCAACATCTTTGCTCCCAAAAATCCTCACACCTTCACTCGTCTTTTCCACATACCTGCTATCCGTGACATCACCTTGGAACACTTACAGCTTCTGTCTAATCAGCTGCTGGCTCCACCCCTCCCTGGTGAGTGTAAATATTATAACTACATCCCTTAATGTCATAAACGTATTCTGTTGGTGGTAATGTGCTGATGTTGTTCCTGCAGATGGCACTATCAGCTCTAGTTCAGTTCTGCTGGCTCAGTCGGTGCTTCACAACCTTGAGGGCCAAAGTTGCTCCCCAACAGACCTGTTTTACCAGGGTAATGCTCAGCCCATCCGGGAGTGGTTGACAGTGGCCATTACTCGTGCCTTGCATCAAGGAGAAGAAAGCTTACTGGAACTCACAAAGCAGATATGTTGCTTCTTACAGGTCTGCTCTTACTTTCAGTTCTTGATCTAATGATTTCATCTCTGAGTACATATTAACAAGCTGCTAAATCTTTTACAATTGTGGTTACTTTGACAGAATGCACCAGAGCAGTTTACATCTGAGGAGTTCCCTGTGACAGAGTCAAAAGTAAGCATGGATGTCAGCTTTCCAGGGGCTGCCTTTGTGATCATATCCTGCAAAGAAAGCCAGTTAGGCTGTCGCAAAGAGTGAGTTATGGTTGTGTATTAAATATAGGCATTTGTGAAAAACTCATATATTTTTTCATTTTTGCCACCCATTTTGTTTTTTAATTTCTCTTATGTTTTCTACTCCATTAGCTCAAGCCTGTACAAGGCCCCTTGGGCTCGAGTCATGGTGTATGGCCTGGGTCACAAGGTGCGGAGAAATGGCCAGCTAAATCTGATGGAGGCTGTATGTTATCCCCTGGATGCCTCACCTACCAATACAGGCCTTACTCCCCCTCCCACCACCAACCAATACCCCTCAGTTATCATCCCTACTGATAAAGTGCACATCAAGCTTGGTGAGTATCTAATTCATAAGAATGTTAACACAAGTTGCTTTTTCTGAATAAAAGCTGTGCCCGTGAAATGGAATTAAGTATCCCTTTGTCTTAATTGTAGGGGTGTCCCCCCCTCCTGGTGCTGTGCTTGTTCTGCACTCCTTGCCACTGGAGTTTCCATTGGCCATGGCATTTGCTGAACAGCTGTTAACGTGGAAGCTGGGAGAGAGCAGTGAACGATCAGAGGACGAGCTGGACACAGTTCCCTCATCTGTGCTGCTACAAGTGGTAGAACTACTTGGTAGGATAAACACCCATTCTGATTAAATGCTATTTAATACAACTATTTCATTGCTCTCTTGGTGTAGTTACTGTATACATTGGCAGTTGTAGTATTACATAAAAAATGCCACCACAGGCTCAAGAGTAGGATTTTACTATTGAATCATACATTCTTTGTGACTTAAACATTTTTTTGTTAATTTTGTTTCATGTCCTTTAAAAATTTACAAAAAAAAATAATGATTATTCAATCATCTTTCTGAGTTGAATGTTAAAAGTAAAAAAGAGGGGAAAAAACAAACCTTGTACTGAAAGGGCGTACTTCTACAAACATACGTAAGTCACACACACGATTTCCCAAGATCCCAGCTTTGAATATTTTCTTGATCATTATTCTTAGGTGGCTTGCTTTGGACTACTGATCTGGCTCCCTCCATCAAAGAACTCATCTTTCACTTGTTGGCTGAACTTTTGCGGAAGATTCACCACTTGGAGCAGCGGAAGAGCCCTGCTGGTCTTTCAAGCTCCATTGCTCTGCTGCTTAACCCTTGTCTCGCAGTGCTCATGGCCCTGCAGACGGAACTCCGAAAGCTCTATGACCGGGAAACTCAGGGATGGACTGCTGGAGGGGCTGGAGCAGGGGGGTCCTCATCTGGAGGCATTGCATTGGCCCTGGGTGCAGAGCAGTCTCGATTCTCTACCTACTTCCATGCCCTGATGGAGGTGTGTCTGGCTGTAGCAGAGGTGACACTTCCCCTCAATGTTGGTGGCTCTTCAGTGGGAGCTCTTTCCTCTACCAGTGCCCCTAACCTCAGTGATTCTTCTTCATCTTCGTCGTCATCCCCAGGCCAGACGCCACAGAGCCCCAGTCTGCTATCCAAGCGTAAGAAGGTGAAGATGAAGCGCGAGAGAGCAGCAGCTGCAGTGGCAGCAGCAGTCTCTGGTAAACGGGGAAGTGGAGGTGCAAGGCTGTCAGAGAGTGACAGTGCCCTGCTAAACATGGCAGGTAGTAAACCCGAGGACATGCTGTGGTTCCATCGCTGCCTCACTCTCCTGATGATCTTACGACACCTTGCCAATAAGGACCCACAGGGCTTAAGTGTAACCAGCGATGCAGTGACAGATGCCTGCCAGGCCTTGGTTGGTCCAACTGCCCACAGTCGCCTGCTGGTGCTCTCAGGTATCCCCACACACCTGGAAGAGGCTGTGGTCCGAAATGCTATCCGAAGGGCTTGCAACGCACATGGGGGGCTCTTTAAAGATGAAGTATTCATTCCTCTGCAGGAAGAGGACCCCAAGAAAAAAGCTGGAGCTGCTGTTTCCAGCCCTCAGGATGGTAAAGTGGGTCCTGAACCTGAGCGCCCCTTCCCCAACAGTGGAGGTCCTGAGAGCCCTGACAGCTCCAGCAGTGTGACCCCAGCTATGAGTGTAAGCGCTTCAGCTTCCACCAGCCAGACCTCTATCTGCAGTTCGTCTCAGGGGGTCTCCCGCACTGCCAGTGAACTTTCTGTTGATCAGGAACTTTTAGCTGTTCCACCTCCCACCTCTGCTGCTGCAGCTTCTGCTGTTACATACCCCCAGCAGGGACTCCAAGACTCCCAGACAGTTTCTAGTCAGGAGAGTCTAGATACATCCCTGTGTAGCACAGCAAGCATGGGGAGTCTTGGCAGCCTGGGGGAACCTCTTGACAGTGCAGAAACACCGTCCGTGTCAGATGGGGGCTCTATGCACACTGTCACCTCATTGGAGAGCAATGCAGTCATGACCAGACCCATCAAGGGTTATGCTGTCATTGAAGTGAGTTGATTCAGAACAACATAACTAGTTCATCTGTTTGATTTTGAGTTTTTGATGTTAAAAATCTTCTGTTACCCCTAGGTACGTTCTCGAGCCAAAGTGGAAAAAATTCGTGCCAGTCTTTTCAACAGCAGTGACCTGATTGGCTTGTCCAGTCTGGAAGGTGAAGAAGAACTAATGGAGCTGACAAATGAGGAGATCCTCACAGCTTCCAGTGTAAACCAAAGCCTGTTTGACACACAGGGAAGCGCTGCCCTTGAAGACTACTTCTTGGACAAGACAGTCAAAGGTTGGTGTTTGACTCCAGTCACATATTTTCTGCTTTTATGGTGTTCTTACTTCAGCTAAATTAAAATCTGAAATAAATATTGTGTGTTTGAAGGTGACAAGCTTGTATCTGGAGCAAGAGATGTCCTCACAGACATTTTTAAGAGCTGTGTGCATTCGGAGCAGATGCTCAGCCTCACACCAGCCAAGCCTGTGAAAGTGTCTGACATTTACCTCAGCAAGGAGCAGATCAACTCTCAGACACCTGGCAACCTACTGCATACTTTCTTTACCAATGTTCGACCTCCCAAGAAAGTACTTGAAGACCAACTTACTCAGGTATGAAACAAGTGCTCAACAGTAAACCTATGAATTCTTCAATCCAAATTTTAACAAATTTATTTTGGTGCCCTAAACTTATAGATTTGCCTCCACCCATAATTTTTTTTGTATGCATTAGCAGGGACATGGTATAATCAGTAGTTTTGTTTTCAGCTTAGTGTCCTACCTTCACACTCCATTGTGTCACATAAACATTAACACTATATTGTACATATATTAACATTCAAAAATATTTTGATTTTATTCAGATTCTAAGAAAGTATGGCACTCCTAAGCCAAATAAGAATAAGTACAGCAAGGCAGGAAAAGAGCAGCATCAAGGCAAGGTGGTGAGTACCAAGAGGCCAATCACCAAACCTCCCACCAAGGAAAAATCTGTGCTCAACAGTGTCAGGTGAGTCACTTAATGCCTACAAAACGTGCTGTAAAGCAAGCACATGCTTAGATACATAAACACACCAAAGTGATAACTAGATTAAATTTGCTTGTCCCTTTCCTCTGTCAGGACTGCACTGAGTGAAAAGAAAACAGTCCTGAAGCCAAAATCCCCTGAGAAATCCAGACCTGATGAGAAAGATGTAGAAAAATCTCCTGCTAAGAAAGCCGAAGGTGTGTAATTGTTACACAAACTTTGAATCCACACATCATTGAATCGGTGCTTAACACAGGGTTTTTACAAAGGTTGAAAACAAAAGTCAGATCAGTTTAATTCAAGAACTTTACCATGAGATGTGTGCATAAATTACTCCTTACTAACTTTCCCTTGTTTAAATTCCAGTTGATTCATACAATGGTTAGGAAATCACTCCACCAGTGTGATGAGGAAGTATTCAGATCTAGGGTTCCACACTTAACCACACCATAGTTTCATTCTTACTTCATTTAAATTAAGTCCTATATTAATGTTCAATTTTCTGTAAGTACCTAAAATATGAAACTGAAAATACTTGTTCTTCTGTCATGAGATAAATTTTAAGGAATCCACTTACTTCTGGGAACTGAACAACAATGTTCTTTCATTTCTTTCATTTTCTTGTACAGTTTTTCATAGTTGTTATTTAAATAAAACCATGCCAGAGAGGAAATTTCTCTTTAGTAGAACTGTTGATTAACATTTGTGTCAGGGTGCTCCAAACTAGACACTTTTTCACATTCCAAAGTTGTTGAAACCCAATCTTCAGCAGTGTTTTGTGCTTTTATTTTTAATTTCTTAATAAAACCTAATGTCAAAGATTTCATCTGAAAGGTAACAGTAAAGTAAAAGTAATAGTAGCTGCAACTAAAGTGGAGTAAAAGTATTCCCATCTAAATTGTAGTAGAGTAAAGCACTATAACATGAAATGTGTAAGCAGGTATCCCAGAATTTTATTTAAGTACAGTGCTTGAGTAATGTAAAAATATTTTCCACTGCTGACTCAGCAGTGACGAGAATTTTGTGCTTCAGTAACGGATATGTGTCCTGCTATATTTTTACAGTTTGTCAGAGTAAATTTCATATAAACCTTTGTTTTCTTTAGTCCCAGAGGAGAAGTACCTAACACTAGAGGGCTTCCATAAATTTGCTATTGACCGTGCCAAGCAGGACATCCGCAGCGTCTGGAGGGCAATTCTGGCTTGTGGATATGACCTTCACTTTGAGAGGTGAGACGTAAAAAGCCTTGTTCCAACCAGCAATCACGGTGCTGTAACTCAAATACTGGCAGGCACACAGGCTTTCAGGAACCTTGACACATTGTCAGGTTTGTCCTTCTGTCATATGTTAACAAATTATTAAAATCTGCCTGCATTAGCTGTTTTGTAGCTGTTTTAGTAATGTATGATACTGTTTTTGTCAAGTGTGTCTCACAGCTTAGATACTCCTTACGTTATATAAGCTACCTTTGGCTGCTCCCTTGTATTCTTCCCAAGGGGTCTCCACAGCGGATTAATCCGCATTGGTAATTTGGCAGAGGTTTTACGCTGGACATCTGTCCCCACCTGGAGTCGAACCAGGGACCTTTCGTGTGTGAGGCGAATGTGTAAAGCACTACACTACAGGAACATTATTAACATTATATAAGCTACATTATAACATAACTGTGACTCTCGTGTAATATTTTGCGTGGTGTTTTCTCCTGAATTGAAATCTATGGGAGAATTCTGTAACAGCAAAGATGGTGAAGGAAGTAGAACTTACAGGGGGAGGTCAACTGCCATCTCTGCCAAATTCTCTTTGTTTGTATTTGTATTCAGGTTTCTTTGAGTGCCTCTCTTATAATGTTTTTGCTGAATTTGAGTTCTTTATTTATTAACTCCTTTGCTTTTCTACTAGGTGCACCTGTATAGACACTCGCCATGCACAGAAGGCCTGTAGAAAATGGAGTTTAGAAATGGATGTGGCATTGGTACAGTACATCAACAGACTTTGTCGTCATCTGGCTATCACACCAGCCCGACTGCACCCCCATGAAGTCTACCTAGACCCTAGTGATGCTGCTGATCCTCGTGTGGCCTGCCTGCTTAGTACGTAAACTCTCATTCCTGGTGTAAAAAATAAAGTCTTTAAATTAACTCATACAAAATTCAGATTAGCAAAACAGATTCTTCGCTGTTATTAAAGGATGTGATTGTGTGACTCAACTGTACATGCTTTATTTATACTTTAATGTGCAGCTACTGAGGGATAAGCTCTCAACCCTTTTTCTAAAGTCTTATATCTTTTTTGCTTAAATGTTAATTTTTCAGATGTTCCTGTGGAGAGTTTGCGTCTGCGCTTTGCTTTGCTGCAGTCCCTCAACAACAGCCTGGAAAGTTTCTTCTTGCCACTTGTGGAGCTGAGACAGACACATACGTATCAGAACAGCATTGCAGCTCTCTTGAGTGAGGCCAAAGGTGAGCAGGATCTGAGCTCATATCTTGTTGCAGTGTAGTTTCTGTAACTTGACCGGAAAGCTTGATTTGTTAAAATTGCTCACTGCTTCCTCTGTCTGCAGGCTTAATCTTCTACGACACTAAGGTCACTGTGATGAACAGAGTACTGAATGCCACAGTGCAAAGGACGGCTGACCATGCTGCTCCAGAGATTACACTGGACCCTCTAGAGATTGTGGGAGGTAGGGATACCTTTCACTTGTTCATGTTGTTCATTTTTAAATTTTATTTAAAATAATAATAATATTTCTACGTCATGTGCAATGTCTCTTATCAAACATGCTTTTTTGTTTCTGGTATTTGTCCCTTAGGTGAGATCAGGTCATCAGAGAACACATATTTTTGCCAGGCAGCACGCCAGCTGTCGTGTGTACCGTCATCCCAGCTTTGTGTGAAACTCGCCAGTGGAGGTGACCCAACCTACGCCTTCAACATCCGCTTCACTGGAGAGGAAGTTCATGGCACAAGTTAGTCTCTCCTTCACATTACTTCTGTCCTGCCTTGCAATCTTGTATTTTTTTATATATGTATATACGTGTGTGGGTTGTTTTTTTTTTTTTACACACAAAGCTAACTGTAGTTGTGATCAATGTGTGCAGGTGGCTCTTTTAGACACTTCCTGTGGCAGGTGTGTAAGGAGTTGCAGAGTTCTGCACTTTCCTTGCTGCTTCCCTGTCCCAGTGCTGCAGCCAATCGTAATAAGGTAATTTTTCTTTATATTATTTGCCATGTTTTTGCCATATTCTGTTTTCTGTCTCATGTTTACAATTATAGGTTTGAATTAATTTAAGTTCTAAAACATTAACATTTTGCTGATATTGTTATGAAAACTGCTAGGTGAGGGGAACAATATGAATCATAGTTGCTTCTTACTGTTCTCAGGGGAAGTACGTCCTTACTCCTTGCCCTATCAGCTATGCAGAGGAACAATTGCTGCACTTCTTTGGACAACTACTAGGCATAGCCATCCGCGCAGATGTGCCACTTCCTTTGGATTTACTGGGCTCTTTTTGGAAGGGACTGGTTGGTGAGCCTCTTGACCCAGAGCAAGACTTGCAGGAAGCTGATGTGCTCACCTACAACTATGTTAAGAAATTTGAAAATGTAAGGCACTAGTAGTCTATATTTTATGAATTTTCATGCTACCAACACACTTCTAATGCCCTTAAAATTTCCCTTTTTTCTCCAAGGTGACTGATGAGACAGAGCTGGAGGCCCTGTGTGCTGAAATTTCCTCCCAGCACCATTCAGGAGAAAGCCCAGACTCCCCGAGCCGTCCTTGCTGCACTTTTACTTATGTCACTATGACTGGTGAAGAAGTGGAGCTTTGTCAGGGAGGGCGCAGCCTCTCTGTCAGGTAGAACTAAGCTCACCTATTGTGTTTTAGTTCCTGTCGACTAGTTATCTTAATTCAACATAACTTTTTTTCCAGTTGTTTTAGCTCAATATCACAACACATAATTTTGTGGTTTAATTTTGTATGTTTGCATCTGTCTGCAAAGCTGGCAGAACAAGGATGTGTATGCACGGGCGGTGCGTAGCCTACGTCTGAGGGAGCTGCAGAACATGGAGTGCATGACAGCAGTGCGTGCAGGGCTCGGCTCCATCATTCCCTTGCAGCTGCTTACCATGCTCAGCCCCCTAGAGATTGAGCTGCGGACCTGCGGCTTGCCTTATATTAACCTGGAGTTCCTCAAGGTAAAGTGAAAGTTTGAAATTGCTTTTACAAATAAATCAGTAGAAGCAAGACAGAGTACATGTGCATAAATGAGAGGGAGGTAGGTGGAACAGTGAAGATTCAAGGAGTAGAGGTGGTGAAAGTGGATGAGTTTAAATACTTGGGACTGACCATCCAAAGCAACGGACAGAGCACAAGAGAGGTGAAGAAGAGAGTGCAGGCAGAGTGGAGTGGGTGGAGACGAGTGCCCTGGGGTGCTTTGTGACAAAAGGATAGCAGCAAGAGTGAAAGGGAAGGTTTACAAGATGGAAGTGAAGCCTGCTATGTTGTATGGTTTGGAGACTTGACACTGACAAAAAGACAGGAGGCAGAGCTGGAGGTGGCAGTATTAAAGGTTTGTGGTTTTTGCTGGAAGTGACCAGGATGGACAGGATTAGAAATGAGTACATCAGAGGGACAGCTCAGGTTGAGAAGTTGGAGACAAAGTTAGAGAAGCGTGGCTGAGATGGTTTGGATATGTTCCGAGGAGAGATTGTGGATATATTGGACAAAGGATGTTGAAGATGGAGCTGCCAGGCAGGAGGAGAAGAGGAAGACCACAGAGAAGATTCATGGACGTAGTGAAGGAGGACATGCAGAGGGTTGGTGTGAGGGAAGAGGATGCTAGGGGTAGGGT
>VUQH01009687.1:12724-23150 GCA_015106775.1 Etroplus canarensis
TGCACCAAAGAGGAGCTGGACTTCATGTGCTACATGATCATGCTACTCACCAGTGTACACCACTCCATTAAGCTCCACAGACATGCTGATGCTGCCAGTGCCATTTGTGGTGAGATTCAGAGCAGAGTCTTGCCTGCCATCTGTGGTAATAAAAAAATATTTTTTTTAGTCCAGATTTGACTTTGGACTACTCAAACTAAATGGGGACAAAAAAGAAAAACCTCTCACACACTACAAGCAAAATTGTATGTGAATTTTTCAAAAATGTCCCATTAACATTTCTCTGAAGTCACCTGTATTTTCCCTTACTGAGAAACAGCTTATGTGTACCATCAGATAGACAGTAATCCCGCTATAAGATCAAGGTGCCTGCATACAAAAGGGAATCCCCACACAGACAGTCACACGTGTAGCATATGTATGCATGCATGCTGCTTCTATAAGCTAAGCAGGTCAACTTATATGCCTGCAAGGTGTTACATTCTTGCTGCTAGGTGCTGTGGTTTAGTGGTGAGATGACAAGAATGCATTGAGATACTAACTGTCATGAAGTGGAAATGAGTAAAACGTATCTCAAGACAGCCAACAATGAACGTAAACTATGATGCCCAGCACCTGTGACATCTTAATAACTTCATGCATTCATGATGGTTTTAGCTCATTATGATTTGCAGTAAAACTGGACTTGGACTGGAAGAATCTGAAATTTTATGCAGTGCATATTCTTGTAATGTTATCTGCCTAATGTGCAAAAAGCTCTCTGGAAAAACATACTCTGAAAACGGATTATTACAATTTTAAATGCATCAATATAATTTTCACTACTTATCTTCTACTATCCATCTACATGTTAATCATCGCTACAGGTTACATTTTCATGTGGATGTTTGCATATACTGAACTTTACTGCAAACGTTCACTCTGACATAAAAGATTAACAAGCATTAACATTAGCAATTTTACCAGACATAAAAACCTTCATATTTACAGGATAATTATATCTATTTTTATCAGGACATAGCAGTTTGGGGTTTCTTCATAGTCAAGATTGATTTAGGAATTACAGTTTCATTTCACATCAGAAAAAAAAAAAATCACTGTTCTTAAATCTTAGAGCTTTTGAAAATGAGTAGTTGTAAAAAAGCTGGTTTAGACTTTCATCTCATGTTGATTAGATAAAGGGAGAATTTCTTCAAACAACTGCATAGCACAGCCTGCAGCTACTGTGGAAACATGAAAGTCATGTCTGACTGGTTGTTCTCTTGTTCATTGAAATATCACAAGCTTTCCTGTGTGCTTAGTACCTTGGCTGTTGATGCGAATGTTCATTGGTATCTGAGTGGTCATAGCTAGCAGGTTGTGTTGCAGTGCTCTCTGCAGCAGTCGGTGGTGTTCCTCAGCTGGCAGTGCCATCTTCTTCTCTGGTGGCTCACCAGCCTCCAGTTTGTCTCTCAGCTGCTCCAGAGCAGCCACCTGAGCAGCCATAGCTGCCTGGGCTGCTGCTGCCTGCACAGCAGCCACTGAGTGACCTGCCAAGGCCCCCGTTGGCAGACGAGCCACGCTCAACCCCGGCAGCAGCTGGCCTCCCTCTTCTTCTGGTGAGGGAATTAGAAAAGGGAAATCAAAGTCAAGCAAACTTCTACATGTAGGTCAAGCAAACTTATACATGTAAAAACGATGTGTTATCCTGCCCAGATGTAAATTCCACTGTGACCACAGAGAACAGAAAACAAATGAGATGCACAATGTGTTACTATATAAGGTCCTCAAGTTAATATCTCTTGCAGTAGAGATGGCAGCAAAACAAATTGAATAAAATTTCTTAAATTAGATTAACGAAGGTCTGAGTTTCCTCTTAAGAACAAACTTGAGCAGATCTAATCTCTGATAGTAATTGTACAACTTAGAGGCTCAAGCTTTAGCAATAGATCCTCATTTTAACTAAACAAGTTGTCTACATTTTTATGAAGGACTGATGGACACAAGTTTAAATGATCTAACAGATTTTGTAACTGTTATTTTATATTGTATCATCAAGAAAAACATGTACTTTCTGAATGTCATACTGACTTGAGATTATAATTTTTAGGTTTCCTTTAAATGAGGCCAAAGTCACTTCCACATTCATGTATTTTACGCAATCAAAATGAATGTTATTCTCAGGTTTAAGCCTGTCAAGTTCATAGAATATGTTTCTTCTGATGCAAGTGCAGCATAATACACCTTTTTTGATCTTGTGGATGGGAGTAAGCGAGGCTCCATTGGTGCCCACTGTCAGGCCCACACTGGCTGCGGGGAGCTTCGGCGAGGACAGCATGGTGGGTGTTCCATTGGGAGAGTAGGTGAAGAGGGAGTTGCCAAAGCTCTGTCGTCGGCCCTCCCGCCGATTACTGTCAATGGCTGCCTGAAGCTCATTGGGGTTACTCAGAGCCCTTTTATCACATTCATATGGGTACAAGTACTTCATGTATCTGAAAGAACCAAAATACATAAAAGGGTGTTAACAAAGGGATGTCCTCCTTCAAATGTTTGAGGGTTTTAAGTTTAGTCTACTCTTAAAAACCAACCAAGAAATTAATATACAAAATGTAAAGCACCTTCCTGGAAAAAGAGATTAATAAAAAAGACTCCATCTCCAGCTAACTAGCAGTGACCAGTCTTTAGCAAGTACAGGAAATTCCCTCAAGACGCAGGAATTAAGCTCTACAGCAAAATGTTTGCTGACATTTAATGGTTATGAGTTTCACAAATGTAAAACACTGTGCAGAACAAATCGATTATAGCTAGTTAAAAGATCAAATTTTAACTACGCTGAACACTATTATGGCAAAGCAGTTACGAAATATGTCCGTTGAATAAAGGAGATATATTTTCTGCTGTAACCAACAGTGTCGATCTACACAAATCAAACACAAAGGGTTTAAATACGCAACCTTTTAGGAATAATTCCCATCAGTTAAAAGTGTGTGTATGTTCACTGACTGTGTGCGAAGGGTGAAGGCTGCACTGGTGATTGAGGTAGGCAGGTTGAGTCCCTTGGTGATCTCCCGCCAGAGTTTCTTATTGATAACCTCCACCAGGCCTCCCTTTTCTGTCACCAGCTTGTAAAGCATATACAGATCCAGGACTTGTTTGGCCATGATGGGAATACGGTTCACTGGAGTTCCTGCAACAGGATACAAATTTTTTTTTTTAAATCTTCAAAAACCACCAATAAAATACACAAGAAATAATAACAGCAAAGATAAAAAACAATATCTACAAAGTCTGTAGTCTCTCTTTAGCCAACTGAAGGCAGTTCACTGTCACACTGATTTGTTGCCTCTTTAGGACAGTTCTTTAGTTCAGAACTTAATTGTGCCAAAAATCTTCTTGGACCGTTTCATCATGTTTTCGAGTTTGTTCCATTTTATTAAAAGAGCACACTTTAGGCCAAAACGAGTCACTTTTACCATTCAGAATTAACAGCTATATGTTGTTAAACTGATCAAATGCTGAGGTCTGATGACATTCACCATCATTTGAAATAAGGGCAGTGCTCACCAGTGCGCATGCCTAAAAGCTGCTTTGCTCACAACAGGAAACTGTCTTTGTCCTGTAATGTAAAGCCGCTGAGGTCGGAATTTGTCTCATCCTCTCTTAATGCCACAAGCTCTTGTTTACAGACAGCATCACAAAGAGAAATCAGCATTTGTGAATTTCTCTGCCCAAAGTGCGTTTTTTTTTTTTTTTAACTCAACTTTAGTAATGGATCCTCTTCCCGTCTTGGAGCACTTTACAAAAGCTGGCGAAAAAAAGTGGGCAATCTGACAATTTTGTCTATCATGGACAAACATGTAACACATGTTTTCATTTAATAAGATCAGGGAGAAAGAGCCGTCAGAGAATATCTTTTAGCCTTGAGATGAACTAACAAGATTTACATCACATGAGCTCAAATAAATCTGTGGAAAATAACTGGGACTCAGACTGTTTATTGTGATTCAGCCCCCACTCCAAATTTTCACATGGCTCTCTTTTGGCCAAATTTGCCTAATGTTAAAATGCAGAACACTGGGGAGAATAAGACAAATTATGACCTTAACAGCTTCCATGCTAATGAAAAAAAATAGTAGGGGGTCTTTTTGATTTAGTTTTTTAGTAAGCACACATAGCAAAGAGTAAACTACTGTGAACTTCAGTGCAAATCCATCATTTCTGGAGAACAGTTTTTGTTTTTTGACTTCTTCTTCATTCCACTTTCTTCTAACGGTTTAGAGCAGGGGTGTCAAACTCGCAGCTCGCAGGCCGCTTCCAGCCCCGCCCCTACTTCCGGTCGCCGATATGATGTCAAAAATAACATGCAATTCGGCTCTTTAAAGCGCCACATTGCGATTATATAATGAAATGTGGACGCATTGAATTAAATAATTGTAATGTGGCGCTTTAAAGGGCCGAATTACATGATATTTTTGACATCAAATCGGCGACCGGAAGTAGGGGCGGGGCCAGAAGCGGCCCGCGAGCTGCGAGTATGACACCCCTGGTTTAGAGGTTGACCTTTGCTCACGACTCATGCTTCCCCTGAAAACTGTTTGGTCTCTTTTTCATAGCCCATGATCCAACTTCCATCACCACTGATGAGCCTTGAAGTAATTACCATTAAATATAAATAAATATGAATATGATTACTGTATAATAATATGAGAGTTGTGAGTTTATGAGTGTATTTTAAGTATGTGTCCTATCTAAATCCATCATTAAAATATTGCTTAGAAATTTGCTGTTTTAGGAGGACTTTTTTGAAGGCTGAGACCAGCACATTAAGCAGCTTCAGGGGCAAAAGACACAGTGGTCAGGGTAGGGTCAAGGACACAAGTTTCCAACCCAAAGGGGAGCTTGTTACACCTTATTAAAACTTAGGTGTGTGCCTTTTTATGGATAGAAAAGGAACTTGTAAATAAGCTGAGACACACTCCAAATGAGGTAGATGTTGCTAAAAATGGCTACAGAATAAGGCCAATTGTGATTGATAATTTGATTTTACTTGACAAACATAATTTGGTCAGAGTGTTTCAAAACAGAGATGATTTAAGTACAGCTTAATGACAAACTAAAAGTAGAACAAAATGCCTTAGAACACCTATTCAATACCTTAAATTTTTTATTAATCTGCACAACAGTATTAATCACACATTAATATGTTCTGTCATTATTAGTCTTTTGGTTCAGAACTGAAAAGCAAAGCCTTCCTTAATGAAATTATCTTCTGTCATTGATTCCAACAATAAGTGATCTAATTCTAAAAAATACAACAATTCCCCTATTTGCCTTTTAAGAAGCGAGGCCTAAATTGTTAGTATGGCCTACAGATGGCGCTTTCAGAATCTAGGAGAAGGCATGGCAGACGCACCCATTAGGAGTGGCTCCAACACCGTAAACATCTAGTACTGTTTTTTCAGTTGTGAGCACATGTATGTTTTCTCCCATGTCAGTTGTCTGCCTACTAATCTATTCATATCAGCCATGAGCATCCTTTGAAATCAGCAAGGTCTGAAAAGATGAATGATCTCAAATGTCCATCTAATGTTTGTGTACCTAACACAAGAAAATACCAACAAGTCACTTTTTTTTAGTATCACAGCCAGGTGTCTAGATGAGAAGAAATCAAAACTGGTTAGATGTGTGGTGTTAGATGTGGGTAGAGAGCTATGTGGACAAGCAGCAGGACGGGAAGGTAAACCAATCCATCCTCAGGCATTGATACAACGTGTCCCTTCTAGTTATAGCCTGGGAACGTCGAGTTGCTGTGTGACCATGAAGCAATCATCTCTGAAATGAATAAAGACCCCACCCATCTGAGTGAAAGATGAGTAGACAGTGCTGTGTCATATATCAGAGAAAGAAGAGGGTGGGTGATCATCCTCTCCACACCACATTAAGAAGCTGTCTATGCTGGAGAGAAAACGAGGATATATAATATACCAAGATAAGAAATGGAATAAATAGGACACCGTTTAATAAGTGAAAGCTAATTTGATAAACGGAGGCAGTGTTTAGGGATTTAAAAACATACACACATGCACAGCTACACACCTCGTTTTTGCATGAAGCTGAAGAGGTCATCCAGAAACTCCTTTCTCTTTGGGTCCCCATCCAGTTCATACAGCTGTGAAGAAAAGGTGAACACATGAAGTTATAAGTCATGTTTATATAATGAGACCACAATAAAAGATTTTAGATGCTACATAAGAATATTGTTCTTATGTTCTTATTGTTGAATGTTCTGCTATCAGGACCATGAATACCACTTTTAAATGAAGACACGGACAGTTATTCTAAAAAATATAATCACCTTTCTGATCATAAGAGCACTTGAGAAATGTTATGGAACTACTGTGGCTTGATGACGATCTAATTAGGTCCAGCTGCTAACTCTGGAAAATTCTGTGAAAATTAGCAGTAAAAGAAAGGCGTCCACTCGGGGAAGTACAGTGGGGCCATTGAGCCTGTGGTTGTTTTTTGCTGCCTACTTTTTCAATGTAATAGTGAAATACCTTGTTAAAGCTCTATTTACAGGTCACACACCTAATGCTCACATTTATTCATGGGTGAGAAACAGATTCAATACCTTCACACTTGATCGAGGTTTGCAGTTATATCTATAAGCCCTGATAAATATTAAAAGTACAACACACAGCACGTAAGTGAGGTGACGGAGTTTCATAATGTGTTACTGAAAATAGAAGGTTGTGAAACAATGTACAACTGAGCACCACCAAACAAAACCACAGAAAATAGCACCAAGGCGCATTGTTACTACACAGCCATCATAACAACAGTGAAGCCACGAACCCTAATGTTGCACACTCCAGTGAAGCATATTTGATATCACATCAGGAAATCATTCAACTCAGCATAACGCTGACACAAATAACCAATGTGAACATTTTGTGTGATAGTAAATTGCAGCTCTTTGGATTTTGGACTGTTGATAGACGAAACACGCAATCAGTAGACATTGATTTGTAATGCTGAAACTGCTAGCTTCACATAGTTATGCACAAAACAAAAGCAAACAAAAAAGCCACAGAAAAAAGCTGTAAGTAATGAAAACAAGTATTCCCAAAGGAATGTAACGCAAAACAGCTTAGCTGTGTACCACTGGATACATACCCTAAGACAAAATGAAAACAGCATGTGACTGATTAGGAAATTCTCATGACCTTTTTCCACTATGTTAATGATTATATGCAACAACAAAGCATTTATCAAATGACTAAAGGTTAATTTAAGTACTGCATTGGTCCTATCAAGACCCTTAGCTTTGCAAACTGTGGTCCTCGTTGTTGTACCCGTTTACGGTCACCAGGGGCAGTGTCACAAACAACTGGTCTGTGAGCTACTCTTCCTTGCTGCTGTTGATCCCTCAGCCAGCCACAGAGAAGAGCAAAATTGAAAAGCAAAATTGCTTTTCATACTGATTTAAAATTTTAGATGACTTTTCCTCTCTTTCCTCCCCAACCATTCAGTATTGGACTCATGCACTCATGTTGAGCTACTTGCTGTTGGTTTTTTGGAAGACTCTATGCAAGCACGTCATGCATAGCTTGCATACCCTTTGGTGTAGGCAAATATCACTGCAAAGGGACACAAATAAATCCTGCATAAAAGTGGATCTAAGCTTATCTGTTAGATCAACATTGTAGGTAAGTTGTAACTGCAAATCCTTCTCAAACCCTGCACCATAACCTGATGTGCTCCTCCCAAGAAATGCAACTACATGTTGCATTGATGCAGCTGGAGGCATACCATCCACATGTATACTGTAAATGCTCGGCCACTTGCGCAAACTACTTCACAGGCTTTACAGAGACTTTAGGTGGCATCTGCACAGGAAGCGAATTGTGGTGACACGGTGACCAGAGGCTGTACAAAGTCTCTCAAAGACTCTTGACGACTTCAAGTGAACCACTGGTGACTTAAAGAGTCCCAAGTTAAACATTTCTCAACTTCGAGGTGAGCAGTTAAAGTGACTACCAATGAGAGTGATTGATACCAATGACTGGCATATGACAGGGTGGTAAACAGAGGGTTACGTAAGCAAACAGAGCCTGGAATGTCTGTTAGTGACCAACTGTCAGCGAAGAAGTGATGCGTGACAAGTGAATTGCTTCCTGTGTTGAGAAATTAAGGGAAAATGGGGTACGTTTGGCTTCTCCCTTTTTCCCCAAAGAGTTAAGACAGCGGATGAATCTGTGCATGTGAATTAGCACAGATTTTTTTTTACACCAAACACCTTCCTGAAACAATCCTCTCATTTATCTAGGTTTGCAACCAGATCTAGTAGTACACTGGCTTGTGACCACTTGTGTCGATTTTGTTTGCAATCCCATATACAAAAAGTGAAGATATTTATTATGACTCAAATATATAAAGTAATTGTCAATAATGTCCTGTAACCTGTGTTTAATACAGGATGAAAATTCACCAGCCGTTGTGTGACACGAAGCCTTGTGGAAGACACTGCCCTCTCAGACAGTGGATTGCAGTTTATACATTCAGTCTGCTTGAGAAAAATTACCTTAGATAGTAGGTTCTAATCTACTGCACCATCACAACAACTGAAGGTGAATAAAATACCTTTAGTAACATTACTCTGCAGTCAGTAATCCAAGTGTCTGTTTAGAAAGCCTTTTAATCACACATTTGTGACTGTAGTGGCACCTTTCTACTAACAATATATCCTTCTTTGTGGTATTCAGTCTTCATTAATGACGCCAAGCAGTCATAAGATCTCATTATCGAGTGGGTAGGGGTGAACAGAGAGGCAGGGGGCTGGTGGACAGAAGAGGGCTGAGGTAGATGTTGCAGTGGGGGATGCCAGCTAATGTACACGCCTGCTGAAGGCAAAGGGGGAGTTTAATTACAGGATGCATGCATTTTGTGAAGTGCCGCATCATAAATCTTAGACATTACCCTCTCCCCAGCTCCCATCCCCCCGTGTTGCTTTATTTGCTCCCTATCCCTCTTTAGCTCTCTCCAGCCTAATCACACCAATAAATATTTCTCTAGTGGGAGCACTCAGATCCCACTCCCCTCAGCCTTCATGATGTTGTAACACAGCAGGATAATGGAAATCACTACAATAGATTTAAATAAAATGCTATACATAATAAATAAAAAACGCTGAAGTTTCAGCTGATAAAATTCTGTTACTGCAAAAGCTAACAATAGTTCAATCAAAACAACTTAAACATGTAACTAAAGTGTTAATGTTGAAAGACCTTGTGGTCATTATTTTTGGCTATTTTCCTGTCAGACAAATGAGCGAGTAATTTACAGTAAAGTCTGAAATGTGTTAAAGTATCCATTTTACGGATGCATATCCAGTTTCAGGTCTCATTCAGGGCTTGCTGTTGACACATCAACCATGGGCACAATAGTTTATTCTGCTTCGTAACAATGAACCTATGACAATATATCACTTTAAAACCAAATAACAAGGTACAATTCAGTAACGGTAACACTGTATGAAATATTAGTGTCCACAAAGGATTTGCGACAACACTGGCACTGATGACTCCATCATATCAACACTTTTTGGGGATATAATTGCAATAGTTTCCATCAATCTGGCCTGTGTGGAGATAGTGGAGGACTACAAATACCTTGATGTTCACACTTACAATAAAATGGACTTAATTAAACACACAGAAGCCCTCTACAAGAAGGGCCAGAGTTGCCTCGATTTTCTGAGGTGACTTAGGTTCTTCAATTTCTACCGGATGATGCTTGGGACGTTTTACTAGTTGGTGGTAGCCTGTGCCATCCTCTATGCTGTTGTGTGTTGGGGCAGCAGACTGAGAGTAGTGGTCACCCACTGACTCAACAAACTGATCCACAAGGCCGCTAACGTCATGGGTGTTGAGGCTGACTCTCTGAAAGTGGTGTCAGAAAGGAGGATACTGTCCAAGTTAAGGACAATATGGACAATCCTTTAAACCAGAGGTGCCCACACTTTTTCAGCATGTGAGCTACTTATAAAATGACCATGTCAAAATGATCTACCTACTATAAAAATGCAAAACATATTTATTTATAAATATATTGAGTATTCTTTATTTGTACAATATATGTTGATGTATCTTGCATTACTGCATGAACCCATATTGTGCAATACAACTCTGTACATTTTTGTCATTACCTTACTCTGATGACTTGCACTGAATGGAATCAGCCAGGGATGCAAAGTCTGGACAGTAGCTGCTGATAGCCAGCCTCAAGCACACCTCCAAATGATCGTCAGTCATGGTGGAACGGTATTTGGACTTAATAATCTTCATGTGGGAAAAGGCTGACTCACATAAATAAGTGGAGCCGAATAATGCAGTCAAGGAGGTAGCACATTTCCTCATGTTGGGGTACTTTTCCTCTGTGAGTAAGT